>OU612044.1:118769165-118999594 GCA_914767935.1 Coremacera marginata | reverse complement strand
AATAAACAGAAATATCCATAGTATACTGACGTTATGGACGGAACAATTATCTAGTCTTCTGAATGGCGATGATGACAACAATCCTGCCAATAAAGGTGATATCCCGGAAACCCCAATTATGTTTGACAGCGTTCAAGTTCCGCTGCCCGACTATAATGAAGTCTTGACAGCAATAACACGGCCTAAGAACAACAAAGCAGCAGGAGACAGCCGAGCGGACAACCGATGGTTTACCCGCTGAATTTTTTAAGAATGGAGGCGAGATCTATTTAAATGAATTCACGAGCTTCTATGCAGAATATGGTTGGAAGAATGCATTCCAAGCGATTGGAAGCTAAGGGTATTCTGCCCAATCCACATGAAAGGCGATCCCACTATTTGTGCAAACTACCGTAAGATAAGTCTTCTAAATATCGCATATAAAGTCCTGTCGAGCGTATTATGTGAAAGACTGAAGCCCATCGTAAACCAACTGATTGGGCCTTATCAGTGTGGCTTCAGACCTGGAAAATCTACCACTGACCAGATATTCACGCTACTACAAGTTTGGAAAAGACCCTATAAAAACAAATCGACACCCACCCTCTTTTTGTCGACTGCAAAGCCGCCTACGACAGTCCAATAAGGCATCACCTATACTTCACCATGTCTGAATTTGGTATACCTGAAAAATTAATTCGTCTATACAGGATGACACTGAACAACACCACCAGCGCAGTAAAAATCAGAAAGGACCTCTCGCCACCATTTGTTACCAAGCGAGGGTTCAGACAAGGTGATTACTTATCGTGCGACTTTTTTAATCTAATTATGGAGAAGATCATTCGAGCTGCTGATCTGAGACAAAACGGTACCATATTCTACAAGAGTGTTATGCTGCTAGCGTATGCTGATGATAATGAAAGAAAGAGATATAATTAGAAAGAGTCGAGTCACATGGGTCTTGCAGTAAGCGCAGATAAGAAGAAATATCTGGTGTCAACAAACAAACAGTCCCAGCGTATTGACACCCACGTCACTGTTGACAACACCTCCTTCGATGTTGTGAAGGACTTCGTCTAGTTCGGATCCAGCATTAACTCCACCAACGATATCGGTAGAGAGATAAAACGAAGGATAACTCTTGCCAACAGGTGTTCTCTGGTTGACTCTGGACGTTGAGCAGGTCTGATAAAAAAACTTTGGGAGCGTTCGAGAGAAAGATACTTCGTAAAATTTACGGACCAATCTGTTTCAATGGCAAATACCGAATACGATGGAACGAGCTGTATGAGCTGTACGCTGACATCGATATAGTAAAGCGCATAAAAATCGAGCGGCTTCGCTGGCTAGGTCATGTTGAGCGGATGAAAGACGACGCTCCAGCGAAGAAAATATTCGATACGGTACCCAGCGGCGGTCAACGCAGAAGAGGGCAACCGCGTCTCCGTTGGAGGGACCAAGTAGAGGACAACCTGACGAAACTTGGAGCTTCCAACTGGCGCCAGCAAGCGCAAAACATAAACGCCTGGCGCAATTTCTTACACCAGGCGAAAACAGACTTAAGGCTGTAGGCGCCATCTAAGTAAATAAACCTATTTTTTTGTTGTTTTGAATAAAAAAACACTTTCAAATCGTGCCGAAAGAAGGAAAACACTCATTCTCTGATCTTCAATTTTACAATAAGTAAAAATAATATTTAAATAATATTTAAATAATAATAATATTTAAAATAAGTTTTTTATAAGTATCCATGGTAGAATAATCTAGGTAGGAGCAATACCGAGAGTCGCTGATAGCTAATGTCAAACGAAACTTTAGTACATGGTTCTCAAAATACGATAAGCACACAAACTTAATATGTTTGCTTTGGACTTTGACTATCATAGTCAGAGCATGATTCAATCATTATAATGTTATCCAAATATTTGACAAACCCTTATTTCATGTTAACAAAAATATTTTTACTCTCTTGAAAAAATGACAGCCAGGGTTGTGTGGTCGTCCCAAAAAAAGTATGTTTCAGTGTTCTGCTGTGTTTTTTTTAAAGTACATTTCCATATGCTTATGGTTATGTTAAAAAAATCAAGTGTGCAATATTTTGTTAAATTAATTGACATAAAGATAATTTGCGGAAATTTGTTTCAATTTTTGTAGCGTTCTCCTTACTTTGTATCTTAGTGATATTTTTAATTTCGAACTAGTGTTAAATAATTGAAAATAAAAAAACGCCTTCAACATGTAAGATATTTAAGACGTCGTATGTGTTCATCAGTGAGCAAGTGCGAAAGTACTCAGTGCCGATGGATTTCCGTGTTAAAAAATAACACAACTTAATTCATTTGTATTAAAAAATTTCAAACTTATCCCTACTTGTGTCACTGTTGAATTTTAATTTAACGTTGTTATTTTTAATTTTATATTGTTTTTTTCGGTGTTATTCTCTGCGTTGTGTGAACAAAACTAACTATCTTTTCACAAAAGAGGAAAAAAGTATGTTTCATTTCCCTAATATTAGTGTAGAAATCACTTAATCATCCTTTTGGTTAAACAAATGGTTTCAAAACTCTGTATCAGAGATTAAAAAAAATATTTTTAATAAATTTTAACCTTAAAACTGACTATTGTTTATTACTTATTTTAGCTCAACGCTTAAAAACAAAATAAAAAAAAATATTCATACAAATTCTTTGCAAAATGTGTTTTGCATACACAAATCAAATTTTTAATATTCTTTTACATCGAAAATGTAACCATAACATTTTAAAAAGTTAAAAATATAAGGTTTGTTCAAAACTAACAGGTAGTAGAAAACGTAGTAGTCAAATGTATCTTTAGTATTTTGTAATACGGAAATGTATTATATTCATGCAACTGCGGGATTTTTATGTCATTAAAAAATTGCTCTTTTGCTCTCCTCTTCAAAGAAGGGTATCAAGGTATAATGATTTACAAGGTAGGTTCTTTTGGCGATTTGGAGTTATCAAAAACACTTTGAAAAGAGAAAACGAAGAGCAGCAAAACAGATGACAAGTTAAACTTTGTATTGATTTGACAACTCACGATCGCCGCTCGTGAGAAAAAGGTAGTTGTCAAGGCTACCTTGTACATTATTGTATCATGAAGGGTATAAATTCTTATTCTCATGAGAAGACGTCAAATTTCTGTATAACCTTATTATAATTGAGAGATGGTTCAGTGGATGTCTTCGAGTGAAGTCTACATTTTTCTATGCTAAAAAGCAAAAATAGTTTCTAATAGTTATTTTAATAAAAAATAAACTAAATTTTAAAATAAAACGAAAGCTCATATTTCTCTTATACATTAGAGCACTGCTCAAGGGCTGATTCTCGGCTGGTGGACGTGTTGCGCCTGGATTTGTTCACTATGGCGGCGAGTTGTGGAGCTGCAGCCATACTTAACATCAATTTTTCTTGTGTAGAACAACCATTTTTTTGATCATCGAGTGCAGACATTTTCTTTTTCTGCTTGACTTATTCTGCACTTTATTTGTTTAACTGATTTTGTGTCTATTACTTGACGAAGCTAATTCTTTGCTGCTAATCTGCAATATTCTGCGGTGACTTCCGCTGATTCTACGGATTTAATTGCACCTCAAATATCAGTGCAACGTACTTCGACAAAAGAGTCCAGATAGTGATTTAAATCAAGATGCGTTGAAAGATTCCAATAGCAGACAGCTTGCTGATGCCATGCAGCTAGATTGGATGGAAGTTTCGAGGAATACGAGACCGAGGCGCTCTTTTTATGGCAACGGTTTGTCCGAAAAGTATGCTCAAGCAAAAGTATCGTGTAATAGATTTGAGATTTTTAATGACATGGCCATCATTGCAAAACAAAACCAACAGGAGATGAAAGTGAAACAGAATCCAGAAGACCCTAAGACTGCGAGTAAACAGGCTGATATCATCGATGGAGGCGCTAGCAATGGCAGAAATGATCCAGATAACGCAAACAACAGTCAGAAAGACAGGCTTTCAGGATTGAAGAGGGGTAAGTTTTGCCCTCCCTTTTTCATATATAATATTAATGTAAAGGAACTTGTAAAAAATTTGAGAGATAGGTCGGTTATTTTTAAAATTGTCAATAAATACAAAAATGCAAATTGTATGTTAAAGATAGGGTGATTCATCGGGCGCTGCTTGAGAAAATCAGGAATACCCCTGATGTTCAGGCATGTTCATTTACGCCCAAAGAGGAAATTACCTCTTGTTTAATTTTAAGAGGACTTTCCTCTGATTATGAAGGAAATGAAATTCTTGAAGAGTTGCTTGACCAAATCCCAGGTGGTGTAGATAAAGTAACAAATTTCTCCAATGCCCGATATGTTAGGGACAAAATTAAGTTTGACATTTTCTTGGTAAGAGCCCCGCCAGGGAAACCAATTGCTGATATTTTTAAGATCAGATATTTGTTCAACACGGAAATTTATTGGGATAAATCAAAATGTAATAATGGTCTTCTTGAGTGTTGGAGATGCCAGAAATTTAGTCACCTGGCCAAAAATTGTGCTAATGAATTTAACTGCGTTAAATGCAATACTTTTCATCAGCCAGGTGAATGTCCCAACACCAAGGAGTCAGGGCAAAACGCCTGTTGTGTTAACTGCAAGAAGGATCATCCTGCTAACTATCGTGGCTGCGGAGCATACAAGGAATATGCATCTCAAAGGAAGAAAAACCAAAAAAAATTGAGAGAAAAAGTTAATTTAAAAAACGGAAACGGGTTTCTGAATGCGAAAGCGCCACCGGCACTCACTGTGTCTTATGCAAGTCACTTCAGACAGCATGATGATCCTTCTGCAGTTTCACAAAATGGAAATAATTTGAATTCAAATGTTTTGAGTCAGTTTTTTAGTCTTTCCAAAAATCTTTTTGGGGTGAATGTAAAGTACCTTCTGGGTAAGATCAAGTTATTTATGAAAAATATTAATAATTCTTCATCATTGCAAGAGAAGAGAATGCACTATTTAGAGCTTTTAAATCAGGTTATTTTATGCGAAAAATAATGACATTAAATATATTAACTTTTAACATTTCGTTTTTAATTGAAAATAGCAGGAGAATTGAATTGCAAAAAATTCTCATAGCAAGCAATTCTGTGATGGCTTTCATACAAGAAACCCATCTAAGCAATAGACATACAGTTTTTTTGGATGGCTTTAATCTTTTCCAAAACGACTCGCAGCAGGAGGTTGCGATTGCTATAAAAAAAAAAAACATAAAATATAAGATTGTTGATGTTCCTGATTTGAGCTCTCCTGGTCTTTTTATCTCGATCAAGGTTAAAAGAAGAGGCTCTTTCAAAAATTTGCTATTCGGGTCGATTTACCTTCCGACGAATTTTAGAACAAGTTCACGTATGATGACTGAGTAAAATTGAAGCTATGGCAAATCTTTTTGATGGAGCTATTGTTGGTAGAGATTTGAATGCCAGGAGCCCGAGGTGGGGAGATGTCTCATATAATATCATATAACTGGCAACGTGACCACCTGTCTGCTTTGATCAATATTGCTTCGCCCACCCCTTATTTTCCTAGAAGCTCTTCTTATTTGGATCAATTTTTAGTTTCTTCTCATTTGGTGGATTCGCTAAATGACAACTGCTAGATACAAACACTCTCGACCTTCCCGGATCATTTTCCGGTCTTGCTTAAAATCAGTATTGAAGATTTTGAGATACCGATCACGGGCATTTTAGGGAACAGGAGGCGAACCTTCACATGGCAACGTGTCTGACCGCCTCAACCTGGCGAGGCCAGCATTATCCATGTCGAAATCGTCTCAAGTCGACTCAAACCTCCACGTGGTGTTCCCTGGGCAACGGCAAACTGGCATCCGTCAGTTTGACGGCTAATTTGAGCGGCGGGTCACTCCATAGACCTTAAACATGAAATGTGCGCAGGGTTTGGGTCCCGCCACATTACTACTGCCCAATGAAAACCATACCAGCCTCGGATAAGAACCCCAATTACGTTGACGACCACCGCAAACGAAAAACGGACAATGATTTACGGATATGCACCTGGAATGTCCGAACCCTTTATAGGGAAGGTGCCATTATCCAACTGGCGGAAGCCCTCAAAACGATAAAGGCTGACATCACCGTCATCCAGGAAATGCGATGGAAAGGGCAAGGCTGCTCTAAACAAGCACACTGTGATATCTACTACAGCTGCCATGCGGAGAGGCGCGAATTTGGATGTGGATTCGTTGTTAGCCGGCAACTACGTCACCTTGTTTCCCGGTTCACACCTGTCAACGAAAGATTGGCCACGATCCGCATCAAGGCAAAATTTTTCTCCATCAGCCTTATTTGCGCGCACGCCCCGACGGAGGAAAAGGACGAAGCCGTCAAAGACGCTTTCTACGCTAGCCTTGAGGACGTATACGACCACCTTCCGGTCCATGACGTGAAAATAGTCCTCGGCGATTTTAATGCGAAAGTCGGAAGGGAAGGCATCTTTGGCCCCACTGTCGGTCAGTTCAGTCTTCATGAGACCTCCACGAACAACGGTCTAAGACTGATTGACTTCGCCGCGGCGCGAAACATGGTAGCTAGTAGCACCAGATTTAAGCACCTCGACATCCACAAGGCCACCTGGCTGTCCCCGGATCAAAAAACGCGAAACCAAATTGATCATGTTGTAATCGACGGAAGGCATGCCTCTAGTGTTCTAGATGTGCGTACATTTCGGGGGGTCAACATTGACTCCGCCCATTATCTTGTTGCAGCCAAGATCCGCATACGATTATGCAATGCGAAGAACATACGCACAGGAATGCAACGAAAGCTAGATGTCGCTAAGCTGCAATTACAACGGACTGCCGAAGCCTACTCCGCTCAACTCTCGGTTAAGCTCAACCAACCAACCTCTGGACCCGACGACGCCGGCGGACTTTGGGCGCATATATCCCGCTCCATGCGCGCTGCCGCTGAAGATATCATTGGTTTCCGGCGCCCGCAACCTCGGAACAAATGGTATGATCAGGAGTGTCGCATTGCGACTGCAGTAAAAAACGCCGCATATAGAAAAACGCTGCAGTCAGCTGCAACGCGAGCCGTGCGAGAAAACTACCTCGAAAAGAGGAAGGAAGAGAGGCGCCTTTTCAGACGCAAGAAAAGAGAGCAGGAAAAGCGTGAGCGTGAGGAACTAGAATTATACCAGGGCAAGAAGGATGCACGAAAATTCTATCAACAGGTTAAGCGTCTAACCCAAGGTTTCAAGCCCGGAGCATCCACTTGTAGAGACGAAAATGGAAATCTGAATACGGATACGCAGTGTGTGCTGAGATTGTGGAGACGGCACTTCTCCAATTTACTTACTGGCGACGATTTCACCAATGCCGCCCATGGAGAGCGCAGTCCAGAGCTACCAATCAACAATGACGGAGTGGAAGTACCACCACTTAGCCATGATGAGGTTCGAGTTGCTATCCAACGACTCAAAAACAACAAAGCAGTGGGTGCTGACGGCCTGTCAGCTGAATTGTTTAAAACCGGCGGCGATGAATTGATAAGGCGCATGCATCAGCTCATCAGCTCATCAGCAAAATATGGCTAGAAGAAAGCATGCCCGACGATTGGAACCTCAGCGAACTGTGCCCTATACTTAAGAAAGGAGACCCAACAATCTGCGAAAGTTATAGAGGTATCAGTCTTATTTCCATCGCATATAAGGTTCTCTCAAGCGTACTATGTGAAAGATTAAAGCCGATTACAAAAACACTGATTGGACCTTATCAGTGTGGCTTTCGACCTGGTAAGTCCACCATAGACCAGATTTTCACGCTACGACAAATCTTGGAGAAAACCCACGAAAATCAAATTGACACACACCATCTCTTTGTCGATTTTAAAGCTGCGTTCGATAGCCCGAGAAGGGATTGCCTATACGCAACAATGTCTGAGTTCGGTATACCTGCAAAGTTGATTAGACTTTGCAGAATGACGTTGAGCAACACACGCAGCTCCGTCAAGGTAGGAAATGACCTCTCCGAAACCTTCAATACCGAAAGAGGTTTCAGGCAAGGCGATCCACTGTCTTGCGATCTCTTTAACATCATCATGGAGGGGATCGTACGAAAGGCCGGTGTGCATCGTAATGGCACCATTTTCTACAAAGGCGTCCAGCTCCTTGCGTACGCTGATGATATTGATATTGTCGGCAGAACCAAGAGAGATGTTACCGCTGCTTTCGCCGCTATCGAAAAGGCATCAGCCAAAGTGGGTTTGACGATAAATGAGGGCAAAACAAAATATATGCTGTCTACAAACAAGGGAGCTCGGCGTTTAGACTCCCACGTTTCATCCGGCAGCTATAACTTTGAAGTAGTCAAGGAGTTCGTTTACCTTGGCACCGCCATTAATACAAAAAACGAAATCAGCCTGGAGATAAAGCGAAGAACAACAATTGCTAATAGGTGCTACTACGGGCTCAGTAAGCAACTAAGTTCCAGAGCCCTCTCTCGATCGACAAAACTAACACTCTACAAGACGCTCGTTCTACCTGTGCTGCTTTATGGCGCTGAGGCATGGGTAGTTTCGCAAACTGACGCAGCTGCTCTGGGGGTGTTCGAGAGAAAAGTTCTTCGCAAAATCTTCGGTCCTGTTCGAGTCGGCGATGACTATCGCATCCGAATGAACCACGAGCTGTATGAGCTCTACGATGACATTGACGTAGCTCGGCGTATAACTTTGCAGCGACTACGCTGGCTGGGTCATGTCCATCTTATGAACGACGAAGCTCCAGCGAAAAAGGTGCTCGAGTTGAGTGTCGCTGGTCAACGACGACGAGGGAGACCATGCCTCCGATGGATGGACCAGGCTGAGGAAGCCCTAACCGCACTTGGTGTATCCGATTGGAGAAGGCGCGCGCGAAGCAGAAGCACCTGGCGAGAGCTGATGAGGTCGGTTGAAACCCGGACACGGGTTGTTACGACCAACTAAGTAAGTAAGTAAGATCACGGGCATTAATACTAGTAAATCATTTAAAAATACTGATTGGGCAGCTTTTAGAGATGACTTAGATGAAAAATTCTCCTGGTGTTTTCCTAGTCATACAACTAATCTTACTAATAATGAGATTGATGAATATATTAAGTCTTTTGGTGCTGTTTTGACTGAAACATTAGATAGACATTCTGAGAGGATTCCGAACTCTTTCAAAAAATACAAGAATCTCCCTTACGATATTAAGAAATTGTTTTTAATCAAGCATAGGTGGCAAAAGAAGTTGAAGCGTATGTTTCATAATTATTATAACAGAATCAATCAACCCTACAGAGAGTTGTCAGGCAGAATCATGTTGTTGAGAAAGATTATATGTGATAGAGTTAAAATTTGGCTTAACAAGCAATTCAGGGATAGAATCTCGAAAATAGTACCTGGGCGCATTTAAGGGCGCATTTAGAATTGTAGGTAAAAATAAAAAGTTTTCATGTAACAACGTGGTTGTAAATGACAATGAAATTGTGGGTGAACAAGAGGTTGGTCTTTGAGACATTTTTCCAGGAAAATTTCAAAGAAAAACTGCCTAATTCAGACACTTCTTTTGTTAATGAAGTCAGGACCACAGTTCAAACAGCCCGGCGTTCTAAACCATCAAATGTATTCTGGTTTAATAGCATTGATTCTGCTTTGTTGCCTTCAGATTCTAGGTTTTTTACATCTCAGGATGAATTATCAGCCATAGTAGTCTTAAGCCTAAAAAGTCTTTTGGCCCGGATAAGGTAACTAATTACACTCTGAAAAAGATTTTACCCACTGGTATTAAATATTTCACAATAATTCTAAACAATTGAATAAATAACGGTTATTTGGAAAGAGGCTTCGATTTTGCCTATCATTAAAAAACCAAATAATTTTGCCATTAATAATTTCCGGCCAATATCACTTTTGTCAAATGTACTTAAAATAATTGAAAGAGTGATCATGTTGAAGGTGGAGTCTCCGGAGGTGGTTCCAGAGGAATATATATCTGATTACCAGTTTGAGCTCTAGTGAAATTATTTGACAGTGCATGCGCTGTTGAAAGTTCACAATGATGTAACCTTGGGCTTGAGAAAGAAAACTGCACTGTGGCGTGTTCACTCGATGTGGAAAGGGCATTTAATAATAGGTGTACTTCCGTACTCTACACTGTGTAAGTTCAAACTGAGAGAGTAAAAATGAAATTTGAGAATAGTTGCAAAAGTACGGAAACAGCTTCTAGTAAGTTTCAAACACAAAACAGCTGATTTTGACAGCAGACGTGTCAAACGTAAATTGCGCCAATTAAAATTATCGTCAATTTGTTTGTGAAGTAAGTAAGCTTGTTTCAAACTATAATATTACTTTTAATAATTAATTTATAGTTAAAAATGGAAGGTAAAAAAAAAATCAGGTTAATTGTTGCTTCTTCTTATCGATGCTTATTCTTCTTGATGCTTGATCTTACTTTACTCGAAGACTTGAGTTCTAGCACTCTGTGCACTTTGTGTGCTCGAGAGAGCGATTTTATGCTTGTTCTTCTTCTGCCATTTTAAGCACAGAAAGTACGGAAACACAAAATAGTGTCCCACAAGTTACACAGTGTGAGTACGGAAACACACCTAATGTCTGGAAGGAAGGGTTGCTGTTAAAAATGTGAAATTTAGATTTTCCACCTCAAATCTTCCATATTATAGATAGTTTTTTAGTAGACCGAAAATTTTTTATTCAGATTCAGAAAAGTACTTCTAACATTTGTGATACTTTAGGTGGAGTCGCCCAAGGCTCAGTTATGGGCCCTAAACTTTTAATTTATTTATGCACGATATCCTCACGTGAGCAGAATTTATAATTCACGTGTCTCAACAGGAATTCTTTTCGCCGATAACACCTTTGCCTATGCCAGTGATGAATATCCTTTTCTGCCACTGAGAAAGCTTGAGAACCACACAAATAAAATCAGTTTGTACTACAAAAAATGGGGTATAAGAATCAATCAGTTGAAGTCGGATTGCATCTGTTTTAGGAATTCAAGTGGGAAAGGAAAAGAGGGGGTGGTGACTGAAAGCCGCAATCTTTCTTTAAGAATTGATGGTAGTTTGGTTAGGTAGTTTAGTTAGGTGGCCGTAACAACCCGTGTCCGGATTTCTACCGACCTCATCAGCTCTCCCCAGGCGCTTCTGCTTTGCGCGCGCCTTCTCCAATCGGATACACCAAGTGCGGTTAGGACTTCCTCAGCCTGGTCCATCCATCGGAGGCATGGTCTCCCTCGTCGTCGTTGACCGGCGACCCTCGCCTCGAGCACCTTTTTCGCTGGAGCTTCGTCGTCCATACGATGGACATGACCCAGCCAGCGTAGTCGCTGAACAGTTATACGCCGAACTACGTCAATGTCTTCGTAGAGCTCATACAGCTCGTGGTTCATTCGGATGCGATAGTCATCGCCGACTCGAACAGGACCGAAGATTTTGCGAAGAACTTTTCTCTCGAACACCCCCAGAGCGGCTGCGTCAGTTTGCGAAACTACCCATGCCTCAGCACCATAAAGCAGCACAGGTAGAACGAGCATCTTGTAGAGTGTTAGTTTTGTCGATCGAGAGGGCTCTGGAACTTAGTTGCTTACTGAGCCCGTAGTAGCACCTATTAGCAATTATTGTTCTTCGCTTTATCTCCAGGCTGATTTCGTTTTTGGTATTAATGGCGGTGCCAAGGTAAACGAACTCCTTGAATACTTCAAAGTTATAGCTGCCGGATGAAACGTGGGAGTCTAAACGCCGAGCTCCCTTGTTTGTAGACAGCATATACTTTGTTTTACCCTCATTTATCGTCAAACCCACTTTGGCTGATTCCTTTTCGATAGCGGCGAAAGCAGCGGTAACATCTCTCTTGGTTCTGCCGACAATATCAATATCATCAGCGTACGCAAGGAGCTGGACGCCTTTGTAGAAAATGGTGCCATTACGATGCACACCGGCCTTTCGTACGATCCCCTCCATGATGATGTTAAAGAAATCGCAAGACAGTGGATCGCCTTGCCTGAAACCTCTTTCGGTATTGAAGGTTTCGGAGAGGTCATTTCCTACCTTGACGGAGCTGCGTGTGTTGCTCAACGTCATTCTGCAAAGTCTGATCAACTTTGCAAGTATACCGAACTCAGACATTGTTGCGTATAGGCAATCCCTTCTCGGGCTATCGAACGCAGCTTTAAAATCGACAAAGAGATGGTGTTTGTCAATTTGATTTTCGTGGGCTTTCTCCAGGATTTGTCGTAGCGTGAAAATCTGGTCTATGGTGGACTTACCAGGTCGAAAGCCACACTGATAAGGTACAATCAGTGTTTTTGTAATCGGCTTTAATCTTTCACACAGTTCGCTTAAGAGAACCTTATATGCGATGGAAATAAGACTGATACCTCTATAATTAGCGCAGATTGTAGGGTCTCCTTTCTTAAGTATAGGGCACAGCCATATTTTGCTGATGAGCTGATGCATGCGCCTTATCAATTCATCGCCGCCGGTTTTAAACAATTCAGCTGACAGGCCGTCAGCACCCACTGCTTTATTGTTTTTGAGTCGTTGGATAGCAACTCGAACCTCTTCATGGCTAGGTGGTGGTACTTCCACTCCGTCATTGTTGATTGGTAGCTCTGAACTGCGCTCTCCATGGGCGGCATTGGTGGAATCGTCGCCAGTAAGTAAATTGGAGAAGTGCCGTCTCCACAATCTCAGCACACACTGCGTATCCGTATTCAGATCTCCATTTTCGTCTCTACAAGTGGATGCTCCGGGCTTGAAACCTTGGGTTAGACGCTTAACCTGTTGATAGAATTTTCGTGCATCCTTCTTGCCCTGGTATACCTCTAGTTCCTCACGCTCACGCTTTTCCTGCGGCGTTTTTTACTGCAGTCGCAATGCGACACTCCTGATCATACCATTGTTTCCGAGGTTGCGGACGCCGGAAACCAATGACTTCTTCAGCGGCAGCGCGCATGGAGTGGGATATATGCGCCCAAAGTCCGCCGGCGTCGTCGGGTCCAGAGGTTGGTTGGTTGAGCTTAACCGAGAGTTGAGCGGAGTAGGCTTCGGCAGTCCGTTGTAATTGAAGCTTAGCGACATCTAGCTTTCGTTGCATTCCTGTGCGTATGTTCTTCGCATTGCATAATCGTATGCGGATTTTGGCTGCAACAAGATAATGGTCGGAGTCAATGTTGACCCCCCGAAATGTACGCACATCTAGAACACTAGAGGCATGTCTTCCGTCGATTACAACATGATCAATTTGGTTTCGCGTTTTTTGATCCGGGGACAACCAGGTGGCCTTGTGGATGTCGAGGCGCATAAATCTGGTGCTACTAACTACCATGTTTCGTGCCGCGGCGAAGTCGATCAGTCTTAGACCGTTCTTCGTAGAGGTCTCGTGAAGACTGAACTGACCGACAGTGTGGCCAAAGATGCCTTCCCTTCCGACTTTCGCATTAAAATCGCCGAGGACTATTTTCACGTCATGGACCGGAAGGTGGTCATATACGTCCTCAAGACTAGCGTAGAAAGCGTCTTTGACGGCTTCGTCCTTTTCCTCCGTCGGGGCGTGCGCGCAAACAAGGCTAATGTAGAAAAATTTTGCCTTGATGCCGATCGTGGCCAATCTTTCGTTCACAGGTGTGAACCGGGAAACAAGGTCGCGTAGTTTCCAGCTAACGACGAATCCACATCCGAATTCGCGCTTCTCCGCATGGCAGCTGTAGTAGATATCGCAGAGTGCTTGTTTAGAGCAGCCTTGCCCTTTCCATCGCATTTCCTGGATGGCGGTGATGTCAGCCTTTATTGTTTTGAGGGCTTCCGCCAGTTGGATAATGGCACCTTCCCTATAAAGGGTTAGGACATTCCAGGTGCATATCCGTAAATCATTGTCCGTTTTTCGTTTGCGGTGGTCGTCAACGTAATTGGGGTTCTTATCCGAGGCTGGTATGGTTTTCATTGGGCAGTAGTAATGTGGCGGGACCCAAACCCTAAGCACATTCCATGTTTAAGGTCTATGGATCTACCCGCCGCTCAAATTAGCCGTCAAACTGACGGATGCCAGTTTGCCGTTGCCCAGGGAACACCACTTGGAGGTTTGAGTCGACTTGAGACGATTTTGACATGGATAATGCTGGCCTCGCCAGGTTGAGGCGGTCAGACACGTTGCCATGTGAAGGTTCGCCCCCTGTTCCCCTGGGGAACACTACCCTGTGATGGTAGTTTGGTACCTTTCAAAAAAAGTATTAAATATATAGGGGTAAATTTTAACAATTTATTCAAATTTAATCAACATACTAGAAGTAATATTGATCGCGCCAGGAAAGTGTCTTACATTTTTTCAATTTTGCTAAGAAATAAAGCCATGCAAAAGAAGACGAAACTGCTTTTTTATAAGACACTTATCAGACCTGTGCTATTGTATGCATTCCCTTCTTGGTTCTCGATCTCACCCATGGTAGCGGCTGAAATAAGAAGGCTGGAAAGACAAATTCTAAGGTTACGCATAGATAAAGATTACGAGGCCAGAGACAAAAAGTTTTCCAATGATTTTGTGTACAAAGAGGCAAATATAGTACCTATTTTGAGGTATGAATTATCCCTAATGAATAGATCCATTAAGAACATGATTATTTCTGAAAATGAATTTATCAAGGAAATCTTTCTCTCACAAGCAAACATTTCTTGGAATAGTTCTTCATATCATTTGCCGGTCAGGGTTGTTCTTGAGGATCTTGAGTCAGTGCCTAATGGATCACTTAGTCCTTACTATATAAAAGCAATCTAAGGCCATAATCGAGGCTAATTATTCATTATTAAAATCGTTCTATTATTTGTCTATGGAGGGCAAAGCTTACTTATCTTTATTTATTCTTTTATTTACATTATACATTTTTAATATATGTGCCTTTTAATTTTTATTTTTGTATTAAAGAAAAATATTGCTAAGAAAAAGTTAAGGATTGAAAAAAAAATCAACTTAAAACCTTAAAGATCTCCTATGTAACTAATAGACAAATTTTATATATGTGATACAATATTGCCTTATCTTTCCTTATGAAAGGACTGTGTAACATTCATATCGAAGACTGCATAATATTATTTTTAAAAAATTTCGGTATTTTTCTAAAAAGTATTTAATTTAACAATATTGCAATCAGTAATCTAGATATATGCATTTAATGGTAAAAATTTTATACATCTTTATGTATACTTTTTAATAATATTTCTCGTTGATACTATTTGTTATCTCACTTATACACTAGGCATTGTACCTACGAAAGTCACATGTATTGTAAATAGTATACTTAGTGTATTTATATGTTTCGACATGTACATGCTGTCGTTGTTTTTTTCACTTGTATTATAATGGGTTTTCAGACGAACGTATACGTCAGCGGACTTGGGCATGTCCGACGACATGTACGATCATTCGAAAGCAAAATATGTTAAGTCCTCTTTCAAATTCATTCTACATCATTTGTTGTTATTTCCTCTTATTATTTTTATCTGATTTTTTATAATTTAAACTCACTTTATTTACTTATTTTTATTGATTTATATAATTTATACAATAAGATAGTTGATCATTATTAAATCTAATTGTTATTTATCTTTTTTTGCGGCATTCAATAGAAATAATTCTTATATGCCAACATATTTTGAACAATAAATCTAAATCTAAATCTAAAAGAGACGGCCGCACCGACATGTCGGATGAAAATCAAGAAATTTTGATTTTTCTGCTGGTCCGGCCGACATGTCGTTCATGTGAAAGCATGTCGGTCCGACTCGGTTCATTTTTCATTAAGGGTATTCACGTCACTGCTGAAATTTCAGAAATCGGAAATTTCCAACGAGTTGAAGTGAGCGGCCGTTTTTAATGTTTCGTTTTTTTCACATGCATCTGCCAACTATAAAATCGCCATCGCTTCATTCCGTTAGTCATGCGATGCATGTCAGCAGACAAAGAGTCTCCTTGTCGCATGTACATATACCAATATGTACTTTACATGGTGGAATAAATATAAGGTGTTCTCATCCGGAATGTCAGAAATAAATTGACTGCCTTATTTTGACATTTTCATAGAATCAAACATCGAACCATGTATGAGATTTGTCAAAATAAGGCAGCATATCAAAAAATATATTGAAAAATGTCATGGGATGAGAATACCTTATAATTATTCCACCATGGTACTTTATAATTTAATAATTTTTATAAGCGGCCATCAAAACTATAAATCAATTAAAAGAAACTAATTGAATTGCAATTTCGTTCTAAATTGTAGACATTTCATTAGCATGTAGGCGAGATTTGATAGAATGCTCTTCTTCTTATAGAAATGATCATATTCACAATGACTCACACTCATTAAACAGATTCGCTTATGGTTTCTGAACACATCTTTTCTTCGCAAATTTCCGACGATTATTTTTCATCAACTCAATAAATGATTAAATTTAAGCAAACTTCGGAACCAAAACAACAACAATTGCACTGAAGTTTTCGTAAATTTCAGCGTTGAAGTGAATACCCTTATTGTATTAAAATCGTCAGCGAGTGAACAACAACGGAGCGGAAAAAATAATGAAGAATATCAATATGGCAAGCGTTCCAAGCACTAGATTTTGGATAGAATTTATTAGTTTTCCTGATATATGAAAAATTAAATTTAAAGCATACAAAAATAGAGTAAAAATGTCGATCAATTTTAACATCATCCAAAAATTCTTTAGCCATTACGCCGATGTGTGCTGCGTGAGAAACTGCAAAGAATGAAGTCGTCGTACATGTTCAATTGCTTGAAAGTTCAACAAAATATTCCCGTTATTTTGTCGTCGTACAATGTACGCTGAAATGTAAGTTCATCTGAAAGCCCCTATAAATGTTAAGATTTTTTTTTGTTTGTGAATATATGAAAATTGTCCGAAGAGAAAGATAAAATGCTTCTAGAGCAGGAGTAAATAGATTTGTTGTGTTTTACGTTGACACCTGCCGTGAAGGCTTAATTCAACGTTGTTCCATAACAATTGGGACCGATACAAAGCGTCGGTCAGCGCCCCTTTGAGGATTTAAAGGTACCAAATTAGCTCCATGTTGTGATGACACTTCGCAACCCTTGGTGAGGGTGGAGGCCTATCTAAAACCTCTTCCATACTAAGGGGTATGGCACCCGGTTTGAGAGTGCAAACCACACCGAGCTAGATAGCTCTGCCCGCGATATGGGTAGTAAACCACAGCCACCACGAAGACTCCCCGAAGGGCCAGCCCAATCCAGTCAGCCCAGTATATGCCAGCAGAAGCCAGACATTCACCGGGGGCCGCTGACTGCCCGTGGTACCAGTTTTAAAGTCCTTGGTCAGACCTCGTAGCTTACACCCCAGCTACTCCCAGTTTTAGCCCATCACAGCTCTGGACTGGTCACCAATCAGAGCAGGAGTAAAATAATCATTAATTCTATGATAGCCATGTGGCAGTCAATTTATTAATTTCAATATTACGAGAGTATATGCAGGCCATACAATTACAGCCGCTAAGTTATCAATTAAGAATCTGTTTATATATATGTGTTATTGTTTGTCGATTGTTTTAAAGACTCAATAAAGTACGTGCATACATACATACTTATAATAATTGAACCATGGGTCAGAGCACTGTCAAAATTGCTCCTACCCATGCCATATATATATGGTAAGGCCGACTCGCTTGGTATTTTCTTTGCAAATTGTAAACGAAGTAAATAAATAATGTTTCCATGTTGTAAACTGTGCTGTCGAGTGTGTTTAATTTGTGATGATTTGTGTGAAAATACTATAAAAACAATGTGGTAAAAACTATGAAAGAAGTTTTAAAAATGCAAGAAAACTTGTAGCAATTCTAATTTATTCTCAAATGCTAGGCGTGAACATAAAGAAACTTGATATGAAGAACTCATTTTGACAACTAGCCGGCATTTTCACCTCCTTCTACATCATTCTTCTCCGAGTCGGCCCTACCTTTGAATTATGCCATGTTCTTACCTAGTTTATTCTACCATGTAAGTATCGACCTTCTCTAGTTCGATAACGAGTAGGCTTTAAGGTTATTTTGAAGGATTTATTATATATCTAAATTCTAAATTTTTTTCCAAAATTGTGAAATAAGTATTGATGTCTTCAACAAATAATCATCACAATGTCCACTGACTTTGAATCCGACAACGATCTGGAAGAAAACTATTACACATTTCTTAACCTGCCGAAAGATGTAAGCCTACATTCAATTACGTGATTTCGTGACACTATTATAATAATTGCAGGCATCTTCTGATCAAATAAACGCCGCCTACCGTAAGCTAAGCCGGGTTTATCATCCAGACAAGCACGTGGATGCTGATAAAAAGGAAAAGGCGGAATTATTATTTAACCGCACTAAAAAAGCCTATGAAGTTCTTTCGGACCCACACAAAAGAGCTATTTATGATTCTGTTGGTGTTAAGGGTCTTGAAACGGACGGATGGGAAATAGTTCACAGGACTAAGACACCAGCAGAGATACGAGAGGAATATGAGAACCTGGCTCGTAAAGCGGAAGAGCGAAAGTTGCAACAGCGAACTAATCCCCGTGGCAACATAACCATCAATGTTAATGCTACTGAAATTTTCTCTCCCTACGATGATACCGAGTATGACAATGTGCATCATTTACAATTGAACTTTTTAAGACTTTAGAATTTGTAGATTTCCAAAGATAGAAATATCTTCAATGAGTATATCCCAGTCGATTGATTCGCCCATAACACTTAAAGACACAATTACAATGAATGGGAACTTGTATTCATCCAACGGGAATGGTGGAGGAGGATTTATGGTATGTGGTCGTCGTCTTATTAACAAAGGCTGGTTAGAATTGGATATTGGCGCCGGCAATGGACCTGTTATTGGTGTCAAAGGTACAAAGGTTAAACTTCGCACTTTTTTTCAATTATATATGCTCATTATATGTTTCAGGAGGTCGCACGTTATCTTCCACTTTAACATTAAATGGAGGATCCTCACTTACTTTCCGTGATAACGGAGTGATACCGGCATTCGTATCCACGCTTGCTGTGCAGTTGGATAAACATACTGTTGGATCACTGACTTTAAATGCTAGTTCACAGTCCTCGATGACTACACAGATAGACAGCCACTCTGAAAAGTTTTCGTGGAGTTCATCAGTTGTAATTGGTAGTCCGCACATATATTTTAGCATTGCCTACACCCGAAAAATGATTGAATACGAAATGAAGTTGAAGGTGTCAGCAAAGTAAGTTCAGATGCGAATTTAACAAAAACTTTATTGTTTTACAAGTTTACATACAAAAAATATCAAGTCAGTTAAGATGAGGTTAACATCTAAACCACGCTTGCCACCTTTGTGGGAAAAATCCCATTTGAGGTAATTTGTAATTGCCGTGGGAAATGGGAATCCCCATATTTTTTTTTAATTGAGTGTGGTTTTTTAATTCATGTGGGATTTTTTTTTTGTTATGGGATTTTTTTGTTTTGTTTTGAAAATTAAAGAAAACATTCACATTTATGTATGAAAAAAAATATGTATTTAAGCTTCAGTTGCTTCAGGTACACCACGTGGAGGTTTAAGTCGACTTGAGACGATTTCGACATGAATAATGCTGGCCTCGCCAGGTTGAGGAGGTCAGACACGTTGCCATGTGAAGGTTCGCCCCCCCTGTTCCCCCGGCAGCTATACCTTTGAAGTAGTCAAGGAGTTCGTTTACCTAAGCACCGCCATTAATACCAACAACGAAATCAGTCTGGAGATAAAGCGAAGAACAAAAATTGCTAATAGGTGCTACTACGGGCACAGAAATCCTTAATGTGTTTATAGAGGACCCCTGGCAATTAAGGCGTAATTCCTCTGGGTCCACAGACATTGGAGTTATAGTTCATGAATGAACATATAGTATTAAAAAATGCACATCCAAAAAGGATGTGCACCTGAAATACTCTTCACAGACCTGTATTATACAAGTGACACTAGAAAAGCAACCACGTACTAGATGCCACATTCATAAACACAAAAGCATTACCCTGTGCCCTATTCTGTAAAAGCAGGATGCAATAATAATTCCATACTGCCCTTAATAGTACCAGTTTGGCTACCGGTAGATGGCGTACCTTCATTACCATCTACTGGTTGAGACGAGACCTATCCAATCTCTTGCATACTAAGCAGGTATGCCAGCCCGGTCGTACTACTGCGCGACCCCGCCGGTCAATCTAGACCTGTGCAAGCGATGTGCACAAACCACAGCCAGCACGAGTCTCCCCGAAGGGCCAACCCATGATAGTCACCTGGGCAACTCGGTCCCGTCGAAAATGGGGGTCTACAACATTCCAGCAAAGATACAAAAAATTCTAATATACATATATAAGAATTTTTGTTTTTGACTGTGCACATAGCACTGTTTTGTATATGACTGGCACTTTCATTCAAGGCATGGCTTAAACACCATACCCTAAACGAAGTGCCTACGATTTAATTTCACCTGTGCCCAGCGTCACAGGTCGCCTTTGTGCCCACATCGTGACACTCCTTGTGCCCTAAGACACCATTTTTTGCCTTTTGTTGACCATATAGGCCATGTCTCCATGCCGTGGATAGATAAGGTCACCCCATTTTTTCGACGGGTTTGACTATCCCCGTGCTAACAAGTTTTATGGACCATTGCTATTCCATCGCAGGCTTTTTTCAATATGATATACATATTGACCTGCTACCAAGATGGGCGCCACCCTGAGCTCTTGGTTGGCTCTAACATTTTACGGCATGGGACGTATCCCATAACCAACCCTCCTCCTTTATCCTGGCTTGGGACAGGCAGGCCGAAACCTGGCGGAGTTACTACGGGCACCGTATGGACGGGCATCGTATGGACGATGAAGCTCCAGCGAAAAAGGTGCTCGAGGCGAGGGTCGCTGGCCAACGGCGACGAGGGAGACCATGCCTCCGATGGATGGAGCAGGCTGAGGAAGCCATAACCGCACTTGGTGTATCCGATTGGAGAAGGCGCGCGCAAAGCAGAGGCGCCTGGCGAGAGCTGATGAGGTCGGCCGAAACCCGGACACGGGTTGTTACGACCACCTAAGTAACAATAACTTAATACATTATTTAATTGAAATATCAATTATTATAATATACATCTTAATCCATTCTACAAAAACTACACTAGTAAAACAGTTATTACTTAACAATTAAAAGCGATCGAGTACTCCAGCTTGGTTTAAAGACAGGAGAAGATTGTTCTTGAAACAATACTTGGAACAATTACAAAACTTATCAATTTTATCTAACATTAAATTCGATAAGTATAAACAGCGCGCTAAAGGTTCATGCTGAGCAAAGTTGCTTCGTGAATTATTGCAACATACTGGATTCTTCCAATAGAACAACTCTCGGAGAAAATTCAAGAGACAATAAATAACAACAGCACATGGAAGATTAACATAGACTGTTCATTTCGTCAGATCCACTTATTGCAAGTTTAATTCCCCTCCAAAAACAAAAAAACAGCAAAATTACACCAAAAGTATTAGATATAGAAAGGCGAGTATAGAAAGCTTAAAGGATCCACCAATAAATTACTCAAGCGACAATGAAGCTGCTTCCCAAATCGAGGAAAATAATTTCCACAGCAATTTAAATATTAGTGTTGATTCAGATTGATATAAGTATGCATAATTACATATATTATATATAGGAAGGTGATATGTCGCATTTTCGAATTTTTGGTGTTCTATGCATGGATGAAGTTCGTATGTGCATACAAACTAATATAAAAATTAAAACAACCATGCTTGTGGCTATTTTAGAAATTAAATAAAGGGTGATTTTTTAAGAGCTTGATAACTTTTTTTTAAAAAAAAACGCATAAAATTTGCAAAATCTCATCGGTTCTTTATTTGAAACGTTAGATTGGTCCATGACATTTACTTTTTGAAGATAATTTCATTTAAATGTTGACCGCGGCTGCGTCTTAGGTGGTCCATTCGGAAAGTCCAATTTTGGGCAACTTTTTCGAGCATTTCGGCCGGAATAGCCCGAATTTCTTCGGAAATGTTGTCTTCCAAAGCTGGAATAGTTGCTGGCTTATTTCTGTAGACTTTAGACTTGACGTAGCCCCACAAAAAATAGTCTAAAGGCGTCAAATCGCATGATCTTGGTGGCCAACTTACCGGTCCATTTCTTGAGATTAATTGTTCTCCGAAGTTTTCCCTCAAAATGGCCATAGAATCGCGAGCTGTGTGGCATGTAGCGCCATCTTGTTGAAACCACATGTCAACCAAGTTCAGTTCTTTTCAAGAACAAATTTGGTTCTTCCAAATTTGAGGGAAAACTTCGGAGAACAATTAATCTCAAGAAATGGACCGGTAAGTTGGCCACCAAGATCATGCGATTTGACGCCTTTAGACTATTTTTTGTGGGGCTACGTCAAGTCTAAAGTCTACAGAAATAAGCCAGCAACTATTCCAGCTTTGGAAGACAACATTTCCGAAGAAATTCGGGCTATTCCGGCCGAAATGCTCGAAAAAGTTGCCCAAAATTGGACTTTCCGAATGGACCACCTAAGACGCAGCCGCGGTCAACATTTAAATGAAATTATCTTCAAAAAGTAAATGTCATGGACCAATCTAACGTTTCAAATAAAGAACCGATGAGATTTTGCAAATTTTATGCGTTTTTTTTAAAAAAAAAGTTATCAAGCTCTTAAAAAATCACCCTTTACTTGACAAAGTTTGATTTAATGTAGATTTCAGTACAAATTTTAAACTTTGATCTCGATTTTTTTCGAAACTAGATAATTGCGACATATAACCTTCATGGAGGAAGGTTATATGTCTTCGACTATTAATATAATTTATGTTATATCAAATAATATAATTTGATTTTGTTTATTTGATTTTGAGCTCTAATTGAGATTTTATACTCTAATATATTCATATAAAATTTGGTTATTATAGCAACCTAAATGTTATTTTCTTCCATTAAAAAATTTTATATTAATTTATGTTTTTATTTCTTAAAAATTGCAAATCTATATATCTATATATAAAGGGTGGTTAAATTTTAAGGGCCGATGTTGAATGTGAACCACACCTAAATGTCAAATTTTTTTCTGCATTTCATTTGACATTTCTCAATTTCAGACTTAACTCAATTTGAACCATGGAAAGATACACAATCGAGCGATGAAAATGGGCGTTCAAATCAAAATGCATATCGTGCACTTCGTGATTTTTTGGTCAATTTAATCGTCCAAATGTGCGTACAATCGGAAAAATCTTTCAAAAATTTGAGCAAACCGGGTTTGTAGGAGATGTGAAAACACCAGTGCATGCCCGTACTGCAGAAAATATTGTTGCTGTTCGCGATAGTGTGGCTGAAGAGCCGTCCACCTCAACTCGTCGTCGTGCCCAACAATTGCACCTCTCACGCTCGTCATTGATGGCCCGAATTGGAAGATATGAATGTGGACGATATGTGGTTTCAACAAGACGGTGCCATTTGCCACACAGCTAACGAAATAATGGCTCTTTTGCGCGACAAATTCACTGGTCGTATTATCTCACGTGGTGTCGATGTCAATTGGCCGCCAAGATCATTCGACACTGTTGGACTTCTTTCTTTGGGGTTATTTGAAAGAAAAGGTGTACGTCGATAAGCCAGCAACAATTCAAGAGCTAAAGGATGAGATAATTCGGCACATTAACGGCATAGAACCTCACTTATGCCTTAGCGTCATCGAAAATTTGGACCATCGGATGGAGGTGTGCCGCCGAGCCATCGCGGCGGCCATTTGGCCGATATTTTGTTCCATACATAATTGAACCATACCAATATTATCATAATAAAAAGAAATGACAATAATTTCTTAAATAATTTGTGTTTTATTCAAAATCAACATCGGCCCTTAAAATTTAACCACCCTTCATATAAAATTCTAAAAATAAAAAATCTGTGCATGAAATATTTTCTTAAATTCCTTTTGGGATGGACATTTTGAATAACGCTGAGTCCGAAAATCGCATTTTTAAAATTTTTGTCTGTCTGTCTGTCTATCTATCTATCTATCTATCTGTCTGTCTGTCTGTCTGTCTGTCAGTATTCTGTTCTATCTCGAACACCAGAGGGCGCTGTAGTACAAATATTTTGAAAAACCTCAAAAAACTCCTAAGCCGTGCATCCGAATTGCACTCGTACGGTGAGTGTTTTGGACTTATCTTTTTTGTGCTATCTTGGAAACTAGAGGGCGCTTTAGTACAAATATTAGGAAATCGTGAAAAACTCCAAAACTGCTCATCAGATTTGAATGAAAATTTGTTAATAGCGATTTTCGAGTACGGCAAGGGTTATGGTGCTATCGTTTCGGCTCTTTTTCGAAACTAGAGGGCGCTGTTGTCCAATTTGTACGTGTGTATGTTATTAACAGTGCCTTAACGGCTGCACGGCTGTGTTTAATTCATTTTGTTTTTATAATTTATCTCCGAAACCGTTCATCCCATTTTCATGAAAATTTGTGTATAGAGGTTTACGGATATGGATAGTTTTTATGTCTTATCTACTCTGTTATGTCTTGAACACCAGAGGGCGCTGTGTACAAATATTTTAAAAAACTTATAAGCTGTTCATCCTGATTTTCATGAAAATTGGTATATAGGGGATTTCTAATATGGTGACTGTTTTGGACTTATCTTTTTTGCACAGTATCGAACATCAGAGGGCGTAGTAGTACAAATATTTTAAGAAATCGTGAAAAAGTAGAAAGCCGCTCATCCGATTTGGATTAAAAATTTTATTAACGGATTTTCGTGTACGGCAACTGTTTTGGCTCTTTTGCTCTGTCTCGAAAAGAAGTGGGCGCTATTGTATAATTTGTACGTGTGTATGTTGCTAAACTGTTCCTAAACGGCTGCACCGATTTTGATGAAATTTTTTGTGTGTGTTTAAATGGATCCCTGGATGGTTCAGATTCGCAATTGTACCCGGTAGGTGGCGCTGCGATCGGATTCCACGAATTTTGTTATTATATTTATTTAAGTTGAATGGAGTTGTTTGGCCATTTCTTTTTAAATATAAAAATAAAAATTCAATTTTTTCCCGACGTTTCGTCACTTTCTTGGCGACATCTTCAGGGGAGATTTTTTAATTTTTTATCTACAGAAACATATATGAACAATTTTTTAAAAAACAATTAACCAAAAACTTACTTTACATTAAAAGATACATTAAGTTAATTTTGACAATAAACCATTATTTGAAATTACAAAAATTTTACATGACATAAACTTTTTTTAAAAAACAGAAAAATTTATTTGAACACAAAATTTAAGCGAAACTATTATAGCCTATACGTCAATTGCTACTGCATAGTTGTTGCTTATATTGTCAGTGTCTTCTTTGAAATTTATTGCTCTGTCCCCTTTTTGTTGTATTCTTAAACTTTCTAATGTCATTCTTCTTTTTGTTTTGTTTTCAACGTCCAAGATTCTTACAGCCTCAAAATCAGCTGTATGGCCTGTAGTCAATATATGTTGTGCTAGCGCTGTTGTTGTTTTTTTGTTTCTTATGTCCAGCTTATGTTCTGCCATTCTTATTTTTAGCGCTCTTTTTGTTGTTCCTATATAAGTTTTGTCACAACTATCGTGTTCGTCGCCTTTGCATTGCAGTTCGTATACAACGTTGTTTTTGTCTTCGTTTTTAATTTTTGTTTTTGTTTTTGTGAATATTTGGTTTAAAGTGGCGTTTGATTTATATGCAAATGTTGTGTTGTCCGCTCTCATTATTTTTCGTATGTGTGTGTTACCCGTCAGTTTTGGTATATATGTTATGCCTAAGTATTTTTTTGTTTCTTGTTGAGTGTTGCCAGACTGTTTGTTTTGATCTGTTATTTTTTTGTTTCGTTTGTTTTCCGAACACTTTTTGTTTAATAATGAGTTTACGAGATGTGTTGGGTAGTCGTTGTTTTTTAGTATTGTTTTTATCTTTTTTATGTTTTTGTCCAGAAATTGTGTGTCGGCTAATGTAAAAATTTTTCTTATTAAGTTTGTCGCCGTATTTATTTTTTGCTGCATTGGTTGCGTCGAGTGAAAATTTATAAGTCTACCTGAGCATGTTGTTTTGGTAAACCAGTCAAAAATTATTCTGTTATTTTTCCTATGTAGTTGGACGTCTAAGTATGGTATGTTATGATTTCGTTCAATTTCAGTTGTGAATTGTATATTTTTGTGGTAACTATTCAGTGTTTTGTGAATTATGTCTAAGTCTTTTTTCTTTATTATGGCGAGAATATCGTCTACATATTTACATATGAATGTAATATTTATGTCATTATTTTGAAGAATTGTTATTGTGTCGTCAAGTAAGTTGTCCAGAATTATGTCTGCTATCGTCGGAGATAATGGACTGCCCATTGGCATACCATATATTTGATGGTATACCTGGTTGTCAAATATAAAATAATTATTTTCTTTTAAGCAGAATTCTAAAATATTTAGAAATTGCGGTCGTGGAATGCTAGTCAAGTTTTTAATTACGTCCCATTTCTTCATTATATTTTTTATCGCTAAATGGGTCGGGATGTTGCTGAACAGAGACACAACATCAAATGATACAATTATTTCCTCGTCTGTCAGTGTAAAATTTTTTAGTTTTTCTTTTAATTGAACAGAGTTTTTGATATTATATTCGTCAGATATTAAGTGTTTTAAGATTTGTCCTATGTGCTTTGATAATTTGTAACAAGGGACATTAATAGATGAAGATATGGGTCGTAGGGGGACGTCTGTTTTGTGTATTTTCGGTAGTCCGTAAAGTCGTGGTGCAGTTGCGGACGGACTCGTCAGTTGAAATTTTCTGTATGTGTTAATATAGTTTTGTTTGTGGAGGTAGTTTACTATAGTGTTGTTCTTTTTTTGTAGTTTGTTTGTTGGGTCAATTCTCGTTGTTTTGTATGTATTTTTGTCTCCTAACAGTTCAGTAATTTTTTGTATATATTCATCTTTGTACATAACTACTGTTTTGTTACTTTTGTCAGCCTGTGTTATAATTATTTTATCCTCATGAAGTTTTATGAATTTTTTGGTTTGCTCGTATGTCCTCAGTATGAATTTTTCCTTAGGAGTATTTCTAATCCTATTCTTAAAATTAATTATTTGGTTTGCCGTTGTTGATCTGGCAATGCTTTTTTCCCTTTCGTCCTCTATGGTTTGTATGTGTTGCTCCAGATCAGCAATCACATGTATGGTGGAAAAATTGTTGCGCGAGATGGGAAGAGTGAACTTCTTTCCAAGTGAGAGCAACCACTTGCTGTCTGCTGGAAATTCCAAATCCGTTTTGTTGACGAACCAGTCTTCGTTGAAGGTGAGTCCAATTTTTTTAATGTGTTTGTTTTTTAATGCTTCAATTTTCTCGTCTAATGCTTTGTTCGTACTGTTGCTAATTTGATTGTATATGTGCACTTGTCTCGTTGTGAATTCTTTGTAGTCTTCTTCATTTAGTGTTTTTTTCATATTTAATTCTGCGTGGAAAATATAATTTATTGTGTTCTTGATGCTGATGTTGATTTCTTTAATTTCCAGGTTCAGCAGCTTGAGGTGGAAAATATGTTCTACTTTGTCGTATAATTTGTTGACTGTGTCCATTGAAAACATCCGTTTTGCTCCGCATGTCGTGTTGGTTAAATGTTTTGGAGTTATACCATATTGTTTGCATATAATTAGAAACCGAAGTTGTCCTTTTTGCTTGGCTAGCTTTCGTCGTAAATTGCAGTAGTCCTTCATTGTTATGCAAGTCTCCACTGTGTACTTTAGTTTAATGTGTTCGTAAAGTCCTTTCATATTGTGTTTTTTCTTTAAGTGTGATAAAAGTAATATTTTCGGTGTCCTCTCCGATGATTTATGTTAATTTTTTGGGCCAATTTTAGTTTCAATATATTTATTTAAGTTGAATGGAGTTGTTTGGCCATTTCTTTTTAATTGCAATTTTTAAATATAAAAATAAAAATTCAATTTTTTCCCGACGTTTCGTCACTTTCTTGGCGACATCTTCAGGGGAGATTTTTTAATTTTTTATCTACAGAAACATATATGAACAATTTTTTAAAAAACAATTGACCAAAAACTTACTTTACATTAAAAGATACATTAAGTTAATTTTGACAATAAACCATTATTTGAAATTACAAAAATTTTACATGACATAAACTTTTTTTAAAAAACAGAAAAATTTATTTGAACACAAAATTTAAGCGAAACTATTATAGCCTATACGTCAATTGCTACTGCATAGTTGTTGCTTATATTGTCAGTGTCTTCTTTGAAATTTATTGCTCTGTCCCCTTTTTGTTGTATTCTTAAACTTTCTAATGTCATTCTTCTTTTTGTTTTGTTTTCAACGTCCAAGATTCTTACAGCCTCAAAATCAGCTGTATGGCCTGTAGTCAATATATGTTGTGCTAGCGCTGTTGTTGTTTTTTTGTTTCTTATGTCCAGCTTATGTTCTGCCATTCTTATTTTTAGCGCTCTTTTTGTTGTTCCTATATAAGTTTTGTCACAACTATCGTGTTCGTCGCCTTTGCATTGCAGTTCGTATACAACGTTGTTTTTGTCTTCGTTTTTAATTTTTGTTTTTGTTTTTGTGAATATTTGGTTTAAAGTGGCGTTTGATTTATATGCAAATGTTGTGTTGTCCGCTCTCATTATTTTTCGTATGTGTGTGTTACCCGTCAGTTTTGGTATATATGTTATGCCTAAGTATTTTTTTGTTTCTTGTTGAGTGTTGCCAGACTGTTTGTTTTGATCTGTTATTTTTTTGTTTCGTTTGTTTTCCGAACACTTTTTGTTTAATAATGAGTTTACGAGATGTGTTGGGTAGTCGTTATTATAGTTGTTATATAGTTATTATAGTTTACCTCCGAAACAATTCACCCGATTTACATGAACATTTTTATTTAGGGGTTTTTGGGTACGTTCGTTTTTATGGCTTATATATTTTGTTCTATATTGAACACCAGAGGGCACTGCAATACAAATTTTTTAAATATCTCGAAAAACTCCTAGATGTACATCCGATTTGCGTGAAAATTTTTACATAGGAGCTTTCGGATACGGTGGGTATCTTGGACTTTTTTTTCTGCGCTTTCTTAAATACCAGATGGTGCTGTAGTACAAATCACTTAAGAAATCGTAAAACACTCAAAAACCGCTTATCCGATTTAGATAAAAATTTGTGTATCGGATATATAGGATTTGATTATCGAGTATGGAAAGGGCTTTGGCGTTATTTTTTATTCTATCTCAAAAACCATATGTCGCTGTTGTACAAATACCGCAAAAAACTCAAAACAAATCATCCGATAAGTATGATGTACGCTTTGTATTTTGTTATATCTTGAACACCAGAGGGCGCTGTACTACAAAAGACGGTAAGACGCAGCAAAGCGCAATGGGTGATAAATATCTTCTTTTTTTCTTTATGTGTATTTATATCCAAACTTCCTTTTTCACATATCAGGACAGCTGATGCCGAATTCTGAGGTATTTTAGTACGCATCAAAATATGCGCAAGTCAGTTGCGTCGTAAGTTGGCGTTGTTTTGACATTGCAATTTCTATTTTCAATGATTATTTAATTTTTGTTCAGTTTCCTCGCGAATTGGCAAAAATTCGTTTTTGCTCTGATTTTTTTTTTTTAAATGTGCAATCTATCTAATACAATATAAAACTTGAAAATATATGTTTGCAAGCGATCGGCGGCACGCACACACAAATCACGATTTCCCGAAGTTTTTCTCATAATTTTCAGATGTTGAAGCTACATTTTGCTCATTTCTCCAAAGTTACCGATTTGAAAAATGCACACAAAATTCCTTTTAAAGTTTGTGAAAAGTTTTTCAAATCGACGAATGAAATCGAAAATTATTTATATCAACTCCCGAGCTAAGGCGGGTATTCAGCTAGTACTTAATAAAATAGTACTTTCTATCAATATTGCTCAAAGATATATAGTATTCAATTAATGATGTCACGCCCCTTTGTCGTATCACGCCCATTTCTTACATTCTACTTAAAAAATGTCGTACCTACCTTTATACAAAATTTCAGAAAATTTGGCCAACTAGTTCTGGAATTTTGTCCAGCTAGATTCGTGAATTCTCACACTGTGCGCCCCCTAAAAGTGTCCTTTTTAATAATATGAAACTAATTGCAAAGTTTAAGGCTAATCGAATAAGGGGAGTGCGTACTATTATATAAAAGGGTATTTACTAGGGGATCCCGGATATTTAGAAGTCCCGAAAGGCCCGGGATTTAGCAAAGAATACCCAGGATTTCAAGATTAAAAAAAAAAATTAAATAAACTTATGAAAAAAGGTCGAAATTAATTTATAAAAATAAATTAAATAAAACCAAATATATAAAAAATGTTCGTTAAAATTAGTAAGAAAATGAATTAGGTGTAGAAAAGCCTATGTCGTGGGAATAGGTCCTGAATACTAAAGGCCAATTTACATATGTCAAAAAGTTCATGTATTGGAAAAATTTATTGGAGGATAGCACGTAGTTACTAACGGAGACTTACATAGCTCACTAGAAACTCTAGCTTTTTTTTATATTCTTTTAACATAAGCGGAGTTCCCGATCTTGTTGCAAAATCATGCAACGTTGCAAACATTTGCTAAGAATCTGAAATCTGTATATTTTGTTAGTGCTTTGCAAAAATATGCACTAAAAGCTTGCAAATGCACTGATGCAAGGTCATTTGCACTAGATCTCGAACTACTCTATTGATCTCTTCTATACCTAAGATATAAAACAAAAACAAATATTTATGTTCCTTATTTTATTATTTTATTTAAATATTTTATGTGCCTTATATAAATTATTATTCCCACAAATTCAAGATGAATTAAAAAAATTTTTAAAAAGGTTATTTTTGCATTGCACATCAGAATAACTTTCAAACCCTGAGAACTACACCGATACCGCCATATTAAATCCATCATTTTGAATTTTGAAATTTATCTTGTTTTCGAGAAATAAATCAAATTTTTATACACACGAAGAAAAAATTTTTTAATTTTTTACCATTATTTAATTCCTCTGTGAATTGTAATGAAAAATTACATCCGTGTACTTAACCAAAATACTCTTTGTAATACCCACCAATCAGACTAAGTGAAAGAAGTTTTTATTTCAACCCAAACATCCTATTTAGAAGTTTGCTTTTGTACCCAAAATTTTGGAGCAATAAAATAAAAATGTTCGAACCTGTTAAGCCTTTACATTATATGTCTTTGTACAATTGTTTAGTTGTTTACCTTATAACAAAAGTGCTGACTCTTAATCAGTACTGTTTATAATATTGCACCATAGTGTGGGGATCAGCCTCTTTAGAAATTCCCAGTAAAATTCCTATATGGAAGTTTGCTACACATAATTTAGACGTTTCAGCTCTTTGGCATGATAGAAACATCCAAGATCAGCAACTAATTACAGCAAGCGGTGAGCTAATGTAAACATTAGCCCATGCTATCTTCAAATATGCACTTCCCCTAAACCCTCAAAGCCATGAAATGTTGTCGTTGCTTAAGGGCCCATTAAAGTTTTTTAAGCGAAAAAATTCTGAATTAAAAAAAAATGTGAGGTAATTTTTTTATAATTTTACATTATAATTATTTAACTTTAAAGAAAAATTTGCACCTGAAATTGAAGTGAACACGATTGATCGGATTTTGTTCATCTAAAAAAAAAAAAACACACAAAAGGTTTTTTTGAGCTTTTAATCGAAGATTTTAGAAAAATTTTGATTTTTTTTAAAATGGCGGGTGAAAACCCGATTTTTCATTAAAATTTTAGTCATTCTTTTAGGTTGTAAAAAAGAAAGTATTCGTCCAAAATAAATATTGAAGGATTAAAAGAACCGTTCCTTAACAAGTGTATATAATTTTGTAGCGGTCCACTGGTTTCAAGCACCACTTTTGAAAAAAACGCGGTTAAAGTTTTTTAATGCATAGTTTTCATTGTCTTCTCTTCGGACGTTTGTGTTTATAAGTAAAACAATTTTTATTCAATTGACTTAAAACTTTCTGAGAATATTTTGAGTATGTTATTCATTCGATAATACATAATATAAAAAAGAAAATTGATTTTTGGTCTCCAAAAACTTTAATGGGCCCTTAAGGAGTAATAACGCTGTACAAATTTGGATGAATCAAGTAAGCAATGATCGAATATTCGAAATTGGCTTGGAAGCTCACTTGATAATTTCTAAGTGACAATCGCAAAGTACAAGTAAAGCTAAAGGCTCGTAAATTCAGTTTAATGAACAAATGTTATAAATTTGATAACTTCTGTTATGTGTGCAGAAAATTTATAATATCACCCAGTCAGCGTAAGATAATTGTTGAAGTCTCTGATTTGTATCAAAAATATTTTTCGCTAGAAGTTTTTAGTGATGTGAATTGGGCACCTAATATTGATTGTACGATTTGCGTTATTCATCTTAATAAATGGAAAAAAATTTTAGCCGCTATGCCATTTTATATACCGATGATTTCTGATCTGATCTGATGAATCTGATATACATGATTCAGATAAGAGTTATGCGTGCTTGAACTATATTATCGGTACAAACAGAAAAGAAGTGGTTCTTTGGCATACACTGGAACAATTTATGTTCAATTGCCGGTGCCTCATTCACATAAACATCTTGTTCCCAGCCGACCAAGTCTCTCAGAAGAATAAATGCCACCATCATTTGCAACAGGTGAAACCGCAGAAACAGGGTTTGAAATAGGTAAATATTTTGGCACCAGATGTTCGGATATACAGATATAGGTTACTAAAGAAGCATATGAATCATTAAAAAAAAAATCAACGATTTTGTGAAATATAATGATCATATGTGGAAAATTTGTGCCGACTTGAAGGTGGTGACTCTTTTAAGAGGTATGCAAACGGGTTATACCAAAAGTATGTGCTTTATGCGTTTATGGGATACTCGTTTTGCCGGCGACCAATATAACGAACGGAATTGCCACCACGAAAGGATTTTAGATTGCGACGAAACAATATTATAAACATTCCACTTGTGCCAGTGGATAAAGTTCTGCTGCCACCGCTCCATATCAAACTAGGAATTGTCAAAAATTTCATAAAAGCATTGAGCACTGAAGGAGAAGCATTTCACCAATTGCGGCGAAGTGGAATGAAAATAAAAGAAGGTAAATGTTTGAATCTTAATGCTGATCAATTTAGATATGATTTTTTGGTTATTTTACAGGAATTTTAAATGGACCAGACATTCGTCGCCTGACGCGAGACGAAATATTTGAAAACGCACTCAGTCCTTTGGAGCATGTGGCATGGGATTGTGTAAAAGCGCTAATAGATAACGTACTAGGAATTCATCGATCCGAAAAGTATCTCATACTGATTGAAAACATGCTCACTACTTTTTACAATATTAACGTTCACATGTCAATAAAAATTCATTTCTTGCATTGCCATGCAGAAAAATTCAATGAAGGCGTGCATTGGTACAGTGTACTACCAATTGGTACAGTGGCAAAAAGCTTCATTCTCTTTTAGGCGATATTTGTTGGAATTTGCAGGAGGATGTCGACAGTACGGAAAATTCAGGAAGCGAAACTGAAAATGAAACCAATTAAATGAAATATTTTTTTTGCGGGAAAATCACTCCTAAATCGACTTAAACGAATTAATATTCTTCAAATTGTTTTTATTTGATGTATACTTGTCGATACAATGTTTATTATAGCAATTTCTATCAATTTAATTTTAATAAATTGTAAAAATAAAAAAAAAATGCTTCCGTTTTATCCTTATGAGTGATATTGATATTGATATTGATTTGACGCTTAGCACCATTAGAATCAGCGCACTCGAATTAAGTTATCCCCCTGGGTGCCCCGTTTGATGGATCTTGCAACAAGCACAGTGTTATTATTTAAATAATTAAATAAAATGAAAGAGCATAACCTTGCAATTTCTTTATTCCTATAATCAGCGAGAAAAAAACCTCTCTCTTTGTAAGCTCCATGCAATGCTTCACAAGTTGTACACAAAGCTAACAAGATAGAAAAATTGTTTATTTATTTTTCGCTGCGAGACAAAAGCTTTTTTAAGTTCTTTTTGAGCAAGATTACAAAAAGCCAAGAAGGTTCATGCTGCAACCTTTTTGAATGCAAAAATACCGCAACTTTTATAAAAGCAGCGACAAAAATTAGCTAGATCAATTTTTAAGTTTAAACGAAAGACATATTTTATTTTAAAATTATTAGGGTTTGGTTTTAAATTCAGATTTGGAGGCAATTTCCTATATATACAATTTTTGAGTGAAACTTCTAAAACTGAGATATGAAGATTCCATATTGAGAGTGAAAATTGAAAAACGAGTCACGGGCACGCGGAGGTATATATTGTTTATAAGCGCTTCTGATAACCAGTTGAGACCAGGACAACACCAACAACATCAACAATACCGAAAATACCTACTTATCTTTACAACTGCAGTGCAAAGTTGTACACCACCAAACTCAAAAAAGACAATAACACCAACAACACTAACAACATAAACAACACTAACAACATCAACATCGCAAAAACATCAATTACATTAAAAATACCAAAATGATCTATTATAACTGCAGTGCAGAAAAACACAAAACAACCAATAACACAAAAAAAAAAACACCAAACACACCGAAAAACCTTAAAACAACACCAACAACACCAGTTACACCAAATGATATATTCCAACTGTAATGCAGAAAAACACAAAAAACACTATAAAACACCAACAGTACCAAAAACTCAAAAAAAAACCTTCAACACCAAACAGATCAATTACACCAAAAATGAAAACAATTCCAAGCACACAAATTACACCAAAAACACCAAAAGAACCAAAAAGAACATCAAAAAGCAGCAAAAAAAAAACAACAACAATACTAACAACACCAATTACACCAAAAACACCAAATGACCTATTACAACTATAGTGCAGAAAAGAAGAAAAGTACCAAAATCACCAAATGATCTTTACAACTGCAGTGTACAGCTCTATACACAAAAAAATAGAAACACCAAATTCTTGATCAGCGTCATTTCCATCAAATTGGGATTGTGCATGTGGGATTGTGCCGTCTATTGCGAAATTCACACATTTCGCATTTAATATGCGGATATAACTTTTTTATGTATATTTTTAGTGCTTATTGCTTGACTTCAGAAGTCAAATATCAATCCGATCTGGTAATTGTATATAGAAAATACCAACACTGGTAGTCATTTATACTGCTATCTGTCATTATTTCTTCGCTGTTAAGTTCATCTGCAATAAAATAATCACACTTTTATTATAGCCATGTGGCAGTCGATTTATTAATCTATATACTAATACGCAAACAAAAAAGTTTGTGGTACCTTTTTTCCTGTGTTAACTTAAACATATTCACATAAAACTATTATCGAGGAAAAGGTATTTTCGAGTAGATGTGCACAATATAATTTTTATTCGAATATATTGTCGTTAAGATAGGTAAAACTAAGCAAATGTAAAAACGCTTTTTTCCTAATGGGATGAAGCCAACAACTATTAAACATCGTTGCTGTAGCATACACGAGCAATAGTAGATTGCGAAAGAGTCGCAGGCACTTCAAAAGACCTGTGCATCATTATTGTTGTTGGTGCTTTCTCTTAATTTCTCTCAACAAAATAAATTTGCCACTGCGTCAGCGTCAATAAAACTGTTAAACTGCTGTTTGCTTCATATAACACATGGAAATACTTTTATAATTGTTCTTTTTTTATTTTGTTCAATACTTCATTTCAGGATATGGGTTGGTGCGTTCAGCAAAAAAACAAAAGAAAAACCGATTTTGATATGGCCGGATTTCGGCTACAGGCGATACTAGTTTTTAATAATACGAAAGTATATGCAAGACATACAATTACAGCCGCTAAGTTATCAAATAAGAAACTGTTTATTAGACCGTATCACCTTGTATGGCAGAAAGTAAACCTATATTTGATCCCGCCTCAATCGTTAGACATTTAAGACATTTAAAAAAAAATTTTTTTTTTTTTTAATGGTCCCTATTGCGTTTTTTTCATTTTTTGTTATATCTTCGGTATTTCTTGTCCGATTCTTAAAATTTTTTATATGTGTGCTTGTTGATTTTTTGTAAATTTTTTCTGATAACTTTTTTTTTAGAATCTATTTTTTTTGCGAATATTCACGCACAATATCTCAGTTCCTACTATATAATGATATTCTTAAAATGTCAAATAATTAAAGCTCATAAAAAAATACTAAGACCATGGGAACAAATGATATCGATAAAATTTATTTTTGGCACAGTTCCGACTCATTTTATCCCAAAAATAACACTTTGAAAATGTTCGTCACCTCATACTCGACTTTTTATTAGTAAAAAAAAAAACTTTGTTTTTTCAATCGCAACTGTTTTTATAAAATCGCAGCCGTTGTATTGTGTAGAGCCCCTGTTCGAGACCTTAAGAAAACTGTCGCAATTTTTTTTAATAAATATTAACATTTTTCGTTCAGGCAATGTCAGTCAAATAAAAACAACTTGTTTTTCCAAGCGGTCGTTGTTGTTGTCATCGCATCATATTTTTGTTTTCGCATTCAGCTGCACCTGCAAGTATTTTTTGTCGTCAGAGTGTATGCGCCATTTTGGTTTTTAGTTAAATTCAACCATTAGCCATTCATAGTAGCCGCAATGTGTTCAAATACATTTCATGGATTCGCGATTTGCCGAACTACGTCCAGGTAGCCATTAAACCGACCATCGACAACAACCCATATTTTTTCACCATGAAAATATACTACTGTCGATGATTACTGATCCGGATGCATCGGTGCGTGCAGATGGATATAGCAAAATTTTGGAAGCCCGCTTAAACCTAACAAGTCGTATTCTGCAATAAAATATATAAAATATATTTTTAAGAGTTTTAAACATCGTTTAATAGTGTTAAGGGGTCGCTGACTTCGAATATGATGTCACAATTTTACAATTCAAGATGGTTAATAGTGTTGCCACCTAAAATGTTTTTATTTTCACGAATTCGGTGCTGGAGCAAGCACTAGTTGCCAGAATTTCAAAATTGAGTGATTTTTTTTATAACAGTGTTGCCACCTACCAAAATGTATTTTTAAGAGTTTTAAACACCATTTAACAGTATTAAGGGGGGGGATATAAAAGTATTAAGGGGTCGCTGACTTTGAATCTGATGTCAGAATTTTAAAATTTAAGATGGTTAATAGTATTGCCACCTAATTTTTTTTTAATTTTCACGAATTCGGTGCTGGAGCAAACACTAGTTAAAAATGGGTCGCTGAGTCCGAATCCGTTGCCAGAATCTCCTACCTAAATGTATTTTTAAGAGTTTTGCTTTGTTTTCAGTAAACTATTAATGCCCATTGGTTTTTATTCAGCTTTTTGTGTTCTCAACTTTATAAAATTATTATTACATAGAAAATTTTTATTCTTATGCCCACCATAAATGTAATACATAACATTTATTTTATGTATTATTATTATTATTATTATTACACAGTGCAACACGAAAAAAAATAACCATATACGGAGACCACTACGTGCTAAAAGACAAAAAAAAAGACCCCTGTCTCGCAGTTTTGCCCAAAGTCCTCCAGGTTTTTTTTTATGGGCCCCCAAAGAAGTGGGGCCTCGGTGTCATTTTTGGAAAAAAATGATAATTTTCGCAAGCTCATATCTTGCAAACCGTTCGGAATTTTAATGTACTCTCTGAGGCAAAGTTGTAGCTCTTGTCATCTGGCAACACTTTTTCCCTAAGTTGTATTTTTTATTCGTGCTCTTGAAATTAACTTAAATTTGTTATTTTTCGTGAAATTATTAAGCAAAAAATAATTCGATTCGGTTTGCCAAACATTGCTGAGGATCTTCATCTTTATTGTTCCTATTTTTCATCGCTTAAAAAGCTGAAAAATCCTTTTAAAAATATTTGTTTTCATTCTATATATATATATATATATATATATAAAGATATATATATCTTTCTTATTATTTCAGTTTGTTTCTTATCTAGCAACAACAACTTTATGTTTAGCTTGTTGATGCGAGAGCGAAACTTGGTTTTTAATTTCAGTTGCACTTTGACGCTAGCTCACTATTTTGTCGCTGGTGCTTCTCAAACTGTTTTGATAAACAATTTGTTTAATTCTCAAACTGTCACTGAAATAGAGTTGCCATAGTACTTTTATTGCACTTTTTATTACACTTTTATAAAATTTATTTCTTTCATTAAAAATGTACTGCAATTTTCGCAACTGCACTGTAAAAGGTGAATCTGACCAGCTGGTTAATTGCTGGTTGTTTGATGCTTTTTTTCATGTAAAGTGTGCAGCATTGAATGCGAGAATTTTTGATGCACTCAATGAAAGTAAAGGACTTCGTTGGTCTTGTACAGACCGTAGATCTACTGATGTAGATATTTTAAAGCTTATAAGGCAATCTAGAAGAGGCTTTTTAGAGGTGTCTAATGACTTGGTGGCGGCTCAAGCCAGATTGGCTGATTTTGAAGATTTGTTCAAAAAATTTAAAATCATGGATGAAGCTTCTGTTTCCCATAAGCCTAAACGACCACCCATGAATCTTCGAAGTTCTGCTAAATCTGTTAATAATAATAATAATTTAATTTCACTTTCACCTGTTTTGAACTCTCCTTCCAAAGCGCAATCAACTGAGTCTGTAAATAAAGATCAAAAAGCTGAAGATATTGCCCCTACTAATGAGGCTGCATCAGCTGATCTGAATTTACATCCGGTTGAGTCTTCTGAAGTAGTACCAACTATAGTCGTAAGTGATGACTCTCCGGGTAATTTTGGTAAGAAAAAAACTTATGCTGAAGCCTGCTACTAATACTATTCTTTCAACTTCCGTTATGAGCTCAGTTTTAACTGGTGCTATACCAAAACAAATATTGAAAAAAAGCATTCCTCTGCCGTCTTGGAAAGAACTTGTGGTTGTCCAGCCTTCTAGATCTATATTTGTGTCTCGTTTTGCTCTTGATACATCCGAAGAAGACGTTTTACATCATATAAACTATAAATTGAATCTTGTTAACAAGAATATTTCGGTTTACAAATTGAAGTTTTCATATGAGCGCACTGTATCTTCTTTTAAAATAAATTTGCCTGGGGATCTCTTTAATACAGTATTAGATCAAAGTTTTTGGCCTGAAAATACTTTGATCCACGAATATATTCCTAGATTCCACAACCTAAAACTTCACTGGCTACTTTACCTGTTCGTACTACTAAACAAAAAAACTAGATTGTTGCCTTGCATTCCTTATCTTATACCAAAATGTTCGAGGATTAAATACAAAGTTAAAAAATTTATATATTTTAAGCCACAACCTATTTTTTGACATAATTGTTTTCAGTGAAACTTGGCTTAAGCCTTACACTCTAAATACTGAAATTCTATCTAATAATTTCAATATTTGCCGCAAAGATAGAAACGCTATTGCTGGTAATTCTTTTAATGGTGGTGGAGTTTAAATTGCCGTTAAATCTTCTTATTTCTCACAAGAAATAATAATTCCTGAGGCATCTGATATTGAATTTTGTTGTGTTCTTGTAAAGTATGGTTCGTTAAATCTTTATGTAACATGTTCATAATATATTATATTCATATTATATTCCTCCTGTTTCCAACGTAGAGGTATACTTGAAACATTTGGTTTTGATAAATAAAGTGTGTTTAAAACTTCAGCCTCATGATCACATTCTAATAACGGGTGACTTTAATCTTCCAAGTGTCGCTTGGAACTGCTGCACCGAAAACCCTGGAATATTATTGCCTTCGTCTGAATGCTCATCTGCTAATTCATTTTTAAATGAGCTTTCAAGTCAAGGACTTTTTCAATTAAACAGCGACTTTAACAAGAATAGTTTCTTAGATCTTGTATATTTTGACGACAGCAATATTATTTCAGTTTCAAGGACAGCCCCACTCGTGCTCCCTGAAGATCCATACCATCCAACTTTAGAAATTGCTCTTAATTTTCCTAAACAATCTGTAAAGATTCGTATTGCTCAAACTCCTGCTGAGTTCAATTTTAAAAGAACCAATTATGTTTTGTTAAAAAACAATATATCTAATATTAACTGGACAGCCGTACTAAATATCGTTAATACACAAACATCGCCAGAAAACCTTGATTCGGCTGTCTCTGCTTTTAATAGAACTCGCAATCATTGTTTTCTATCATCAGTACCACAGAGAAAAGCCCGTTTAGCATCTGGTCCTGTGTGGTTTGCTGAAGAACTGAGAAAATTAAGAAACTTAAAATCCATGCATTATAAAAAATTTCAAAAAACTCATAGCATTACAAATTTTGGTTCTTATACCTCTATTAAGTACAAGTATCGTCAATTATGCAAGCACTCTAACGATATTTATTTAATAAAAGTAAAATTAAACATCAAATCTGATGCTTAATCATTCTGGAACTTTGTCAACACAAAACGCAAGATTGATTCCTATCCTTCTTTTATGAAATATAAAACTGTTGAATCAGATAGCGAGAATATAATTTGTAATCTTTTCGCTGACTTTTTTAAAGCGACCTATTCATCTTCATCCTATGATAATCTAAGCTATCCATTTAGTGTTCAATCTGGGGATATTTGTCTCCCAATAATTGATACTAACACGGTTTTATCATACTTAAAAGCTCTTAAAACGTCATATAAAAGTCGTCCCGACAATATACCGTCATGTATACTAAAATATTGCTGTGATGAATTAGTAACTCCAATCACTTTGCTTTTTTCTTCTTCATTAAAATCTTGCTATTTTCCAGTTGCCTGGAAGTCGTCTTTTATTATTCCGTTGCACAAGTCTGGTAACAGTCTGGTAAGTCTTTAATCGATAACTGTCGTGGAATTGCAAAATTAAGCGCTATGCCGAAGCTTGTCGAGGCAATCATTACTTCCCAATTATCACATAGTGTTAAATCATTATTGTCTCCACTCCAACATGGATTCGTTTCAGGAAAATCTACTTGAATTTACTTCCAAAACCATTGAGAGTTTTGGAAAAGGTTTACAGACTGATGTTATATACACAGATTTTAGTAAAGCTTTTGATGTTGTTAATCATAAACTCTTAGTCTTAAAGCTATTTCTTGCTGGATTTCCCACAACACTTGTAAGATGGATTGAATCTTATTTATGCAATAGAACACAACGTGTTCTTTTTAAACTTGTGAAATCTCATGAGTTTCCTGTCACTTCTGGTTTACCTCAAGGAAGCCACCTCGGGCCTGTTCTTTTTTTACTGTTTATAAATGTTTTGCCATCTGTCATAAAGCATTCGAGTATTTTAATGTACGTATTTTAATGCTAATGATGACGTTCTCTTGCAAGCTGACATAGACCATCTTTATAGCTGGTGCAACGTGAATCGTATGAATCTTAACATGAAGAAATGCAAGCACATGACTTTCACTCGAAAATCTCCTGTCATATGTATTTATAAAATTTGTGACCATAAATTAGAGTCTTTAGATGTATTTCATGATCTTGGAGTAACTATGGATACTAAACTTCGCTTTCATATTCATATTAATAAAATTATAAATCGAGCAAATAGTACTTTAGGTGTTATTAAACGATGTGCAAAAGAGTTTAATGATCCCTATATAACAAAAACCTTATTCACCTATCTAGTGCGACCTATTTTAGAATATGCTTCAATTGTTTGGTGCCCTCGATACAGTTGTTACATTGACGACATAGAATCAGTTCAGAAAAAGTTTCTTTTGTTCTGCTTAAGCCAGCTTTACTGCAATTTCAACTATCACCTACCACCTTATGAATATCGTCTGCAACTTTTAAACCTTCCTACTTTAAATAATCGGAGAATTATGCTTAATGCTACTTGGATTTTCAAACTTTTACATGGATATGACAGTCAATATTTACTGAACAAAATTTACTTTAATATTCCTCTCTGACCTAGAAGATCTTTTGAGTTACTTTACATAGACTTTTGTAGAACTAATTACTTGCAAAACGAACCACTTAGAAGCGCTTGTGGGGACTTTAATTTTGTTTCAGATGCAATATCTTTAAATGAATCCGTTTACTCAATTAAATTTAATATTTTAGATTATCTACAGTATCGCCACTAATCTAGATCATGCTTCCAAGGATACTTAATATTTTCCTGTGATGTTTGGTAACAACTTATACAATCTAGCTGTGTAGTTTAATATGATTATCCAGAGCGAGACCACGTCCGTCTCGCCTGGCATATGCCGGTTTGACGCCGTACGACTAGCTTTGCATGTGTGAGCTGTGCTCTAATCCATATTTATATAGATATACACGCTATAGGTATATTTTGATTATCCAGAGCAAGACCTCGTCTGTCTTGCCTAGCACATGTATGAGCTCGACCTCGTCCGTCTAGCCTGGCATATGGGAGCACCGCTCTAATCAATTCATGCTATTTACTACTAAGAAGCTAACCGGATTGCAACTGTATATACCTGAAATCCTGACTATTTTACATTTTTATAAAATTTAATTGTACATAAATTAATTGTATCATATTTATTTTGTATAATATTAATTGCTATAAAGCCATATGTGCTTAGCATTCAAATAAATAATAAATAAAAATATAAAATACAGAACAAAAATTGTAAACATATAAAATCAAAAAAACTTCTAAGCGAAAAATGGCCCAAAAAGCGTTTTTTTATTTTCCGCTTTTACGAACAAATTTACTTTATGAAAAATGCGCCAATTTTCTTTGGCCTGGTAGGGCTTACAGCGCTGATTAAAACCCCAACGTTTTTTTAAGGAGGCCGATCCAACTTCTTGAGATATAGGCCTTTATAGCTTGAGTATATAATCGCTTATATCTCACCCATTTCTTATCCGATCTGGTTGAGATGGGTATCATTGAGAAGTCCTTTGAAAACGCTATAAATCTGTATATAAATATGTTAATTTTTATTAACTCATTGGGACAAATTAAAAGCGGGTGCTGACGGCCTGTCAGCTGAATTGTTTAAAACCGGCGGCGATGAATTGATAAGGCGCATGCATCAGCTCATCAGCAAAATATGGCTGGCATAAAGCATGCCCGACGATTGGAACCTCAGTGTACTGTGCCCTATACTTAAGAAAGGAGACCCTACAATCTGCGCTAGTTATAGAGGTATCAGTCTTATTTCCATCGCATATAAGGTTCTCTCAAGCGAACTGTGTGAAAGATTAAAGCCGATTACAAAAACACTGATTGGACCTTATCAGTGTGGCTTTCGACCTGGTAAGTCCACCATAGACCAGATTTTCACGCTACTACAAATCCTGGAGAAAACCCACGAAAATCAAATTGACACACACCATCTCTTTGTCGATTTTAAAGCTGCGTTCGATAGCCCGAGAAGGGATTGCCTATACGCAACAATGTCCGAGTTCGGTATACCTGCAAAGTTGATTAGACTTTGCAGAATGACGTTGAGCAACACATGCAGCTCCGTCAAGGTAGGAAATGACCTCTCCGAAACCTTCAATACCGAAAGAGGTTTCAGGCAAGGCGATCCACTGTCTTGCGATCTCTTCAACATCATCATGGAGGGGATCGTACGAAAGGCCGGTGTGCATAGTAATGGCACCATTTTCTATAAAGGTGTCCAGCTCCTTGCGTACGCTGATGATATTGATATTGTTGGCAGAACCAAGAGAAATGTTACCGCTGCTTTCGCCGCTATCGAAAAGGAACCAGCCAAAGTGGGTTTGACGATAAATGAGGGTAAAGCAAAGTATATGCTGTCTACAAACAAGGGAGTGCGGCGTTTACGCTCCCACGTTTCATCCGGCAGCTATAACTTTGAAGTAGTCAAGGAGTTCGTTTACCTTGGCACCGCCATTAACACTAACAACGAAATCAGCCTGGAGATAAAGCAAAGAACAATAATTGCTAATAGGTGCTACTACGGGCTCAGTAAGCAACTAAGTTCCAGAGCCCTCTCTCGATCGACAAAACTAACACTGTACAAGACGCTCGTTCTACCTGTGCTGCTTTATGGCGCTGAGGCATGTGTAGTTTCGCAAACTGACGCAGCCGCTCTGGGGGTGTTCGAGAGAAAAGTTCTTCGCAAAATCTTCGGTCCTGTTTGAGTCGGCGATGACTATCGCATCCGAATGAACCACAAGCTGTATGAGCTCTACGGAGACATTGACGTAGTTCGGCGTATAACTGTGCAGCGACTACACTGGCTGGGTCATGTCCATCGTATGGGCGACGAAGCTCCAGCGAAAAAGGTGCTCGAGGCGAGGGTCGCTGGTCAACGACGACGAGGGAGACCATGCCTCCGATGGATGGACCAGGCTGAGGAAGCCCTAACCGCACTTGGTGTATCCGATTGGAGAAGGCGCGCGCAAAGCAGAAGCGCCTGGCGAGAGCTGATGAGGTCGGTCGATATCCGGACACGGGTTGTCACGGCCATCTAAGTAAGTAAGTAAGACAAATTAAAAAAAAGGGATTTTTTAACCTCACTTTTTTAATAAAAATCTGGTTTTCTCAAAAAACAGCCCTAGTAAACTTATTTCTTCCTAGACTCAGTAACAGGCAACAGTTTTTTTTAAGGTATAATACTCCGCATTAACCCTTCTAAGACCGGAGATAGTGAGGTTTTTCTAACAAAAGTACTTTCTGGGTGCCAAAATTTCGCTTAAAAACAATTGAAGTGTAAGAAAATAAGCGATTTCTTAAAAAAAATGTTGATTTCAAAACTTTGAACGTAAATAATTGTCAGTCAGGTATCAAAAAACTACCTGGAAGCAAACATCTGCATTAAATTCACATTGTAGCTCTTGTCATGTTTAATGTCTTGTATGTTTAATTAACGCTCAAAAATAAAATATGCCTGGCCAGAACCATTTGTTTGTCCAAGGGTTAACACCGTTAAGGTAGTGCTTAGGTATCACGCGATCACGCACCGACCGCAGCAGCACAGGCAATGCAGTAAGCTCAGCACACGCAACAAGGGACGCACCACACAATATAAAAGCGACACGACGCTCACATCGAGGCATTACACAGCGCGACGTCAACGAGAGCTCAGCGGTGAAAGTTAAAAAGTGAAAGTGAAAGTAAAAAAAGTGAAAGTGCTACAGCATAATTCGCACACAACATTGGCAACGGACAATTTCAATATGCAGTGTGAAAATATTGATTTATTTTGCTACGTTTGCGGTCATCAAATCAGAAAAAAAAGTTCTACAAAATTTCAAAAGGAAAAGAATCTTTTAACTAGTGAATTCAATAGAGCATATAAGTTGTTTTTCTACGAAGAAGACTTGACCGGTGAAAACTACACACCTAAGTGTGTCGCCAATGTTATAACTATCTCATGGCATGGTTGAGTGGAGGCAAACATAGTATGAAGTATTGTAAGCCGGTAAACTGGATTAATCTCCCAGGTGATCATGATCATGAATTACACATGTGGTCTAAATCAATATGCTGAGAGGAACAAAACTTATAAAGCAACTGTAACAGCCACACTACCAGTGCTTGCACCTGAAAATTTTGTATCACCAAGGCCGCCAACTCCAGATCGTAGTACAGAATGTACAGGAATGACTAGAGCAAGTGGTGTTACTTATGAAGATCCATTTGATACCGATTATGAGCCCCAACAGGGAAGAGATGGACCACAACACAAATGGAAATAGATTTCATTGTGGCCATATTGGGACTATCGCAGCGACTTGCCATATTTTTGACAGCGTTTTTAAAGGAAAGAAAAATTACACATGGTGATGTGAACTCTACGGCGTACTGCAAACAGAAGCAGAATTTCAGAGCCTCTACACTCTAAATGACGACAATTCGTTCGCTTACTGCAACGATGTAAAAGCTTTGGTGGTAAGAATGGGAATGAACTACATCGCTAGTGAGAGGAGATTATTTATTGATGGTTCTGTTTCAAGCTTGAAAGCAGTGTTGTAACATGTGTCGAACCGAAAACCTTCCATTCCGCTAGCAATGGATATTAACATAAAAGAAACTATGAAATACTGAAAGATATAATGGAAAAAATCAAATACTACGAAAATAAATGGAAGGTTTGCTGTGATTTGAAGGTCATCAACATTTTGCAAGGGATCATCGATAAGGGCGGCTTTCCAAAATTCTTTTGTCTTCTTTGTAATTGGGATTCGCGCTCACCTCTGAATCAATACCAATGTCATTCGTGGAAACCAAGAGGAAGTGTGGAACAATTGAAACAACATAAACTGAGGAATGCACCTTTAATAGACAATACTCAAGACATCTTGCTGGCACCTCTCCACATACAATTGGGAATTGTTAAAAAATTCATCGAAGTGGCAAAAGTGCAAATTGTCCAAACGCATTCGACTATTTGAAAAGCGTTTTCCCAAAGCGTAGCGATGACAAAATTAAAAAAGGTATTGTAGTAAATTTAAAACGAATTTTTGTTCACCTCATTGCACTTTCTTCACTTTGGTAATGTTTTCTTTTCTGTCTTTATTTTTTGTCTTCATTTAACAGGCGTACTTAATGGCCATGGCATTAGAAAGCTATTCAAGAGCAACTTTGAATCATCGCTTTATGATTATAATCATTCAATGGCATGGATTTACCTTCAGCGTGTATGCACCAGAGTCGTGGGAGGGGATCGAGACGCGGAACCAGAAGCAAGAGAATGGGTGAAAGAAATGCTGTATTATTTTGAAAAAATCGGCACATCGATGACATTAAATCTGCATTTTCTAATAATTAACTCCCTACCGAATCCGATGAGCAAGGAGAACGGTTTCACCAAACCATGGAAAAACGGTACAAAGGCAAAAAACTCGACGCATTGCTTGCAGAGGTAATATCAATTTTATTGATGCATTGTTTTGCATTCCTTTTTTAATTTATTTTCTAATTGATTTCAGGTATGTTGGTGGAGTCACAAGATCACCCTGTGTGATGTTAATGAAGTATCTGAAGAAGAAAAAGCTGATGATGAAGGGCAGTCTGGAAGTAACGTGCCTGTGGGCACCATAAGTTCTGAATCAGAGTCAGATTCGGACGATCCCGACGACGATTTGGATCCACAACTTAAGAGAGTGCGATTTGCAAGTCCAGGGCCATCAACATTATAAACATAATAAGAATATTTTTCTTATAATTTTTGTAATAGATAGCATAGTATTGTAGTGCTATCCCTGCTGAGACTACTAATCCCTACAACACTAAATCATTATTGCTAAATATCCATGCTACTACTCTTTGTTACAACCCTAACTCTAAATGTCAACCCATACCACCTAAGAACTAAGATTAATAAAATCAGTTAGTATAACAATGAAACATGCCTTTTCACTTACGGGAGATGGCTTTATAGTATCTCAATGTTGAAGTAAAGAAACAACAAATGAAATTAAAAAATTTTCGGGAAATTTTTCACTTTTGCGGCTACCTAAGCGCTACTAAAACGGGGTTCAGAATCATTCCTAGGAAGTTCATATGTTCTAGAAAGTTGTTTATTGAGATCTTAGGTTAATTTTTGTAGTTGATTGTTTCCTTGAATTTTGAACGGTTTGCTACCTATGGACCTGAACAGGGGAAAAAGATAAAAAAAAATTGATTTTTTAATTTTTTTTGCGATTTTGACCTTGAAAATTAAGTTGTTTTTGATTGATGTTAACAATTTTTCTTCTTTATGACAAAAGCTACAACTTCGTCTCAGAGAGTAAATCAAAATTCCGAACGGTTTGCAAGATATGAGCTTGAGAAAACGATCACTTTTTTCCAAAAATGACACCGAGGCCCCACTTCTTTGGGGGCCCATAAAAAAAAACATGGGGGACTTTGGGCAAAACTGGGAGACAGGGGTCTTTTTTTTGGTCTTTTATCACGTAGTGATGTCCGTATATGGTTATTTTGCCATGACTTAAAAAATTACACACTGTTATTATGTATTATTTACTCTACCCCCCTTAGTGGGTAGAGTGTGTGGCTCGTACGCCAGAGAACCCAGGTTCGAATCCCCCATCTGACACAGAAAGTTTTTTCAGTTGAATTAATTTAATTAATTTAATTTTTCGGCAGTCACCTCTCTGCAGACAATGTCAAATCTCAGAGAGTAAAAACTGCCATGAAAAGTTTCTTGAGAACATAAGCCGTTCGGAGTCGGCATAAAGCTGGTAGGTCCAGTTCTCGATCTTTTGTGTTCAAACAAAATCAAACGAAATCGATCGGTCAAAGTCCTTTCAAGGGATGTACAATGTCGAACATTGAAGTTTACAAAGTTAAAACATGTCGACACAGTTCAGTTATTTATCAAAAACACAAAGAACAATCATGGATTTTTCTAACATACGGATATTTTTTAAGATACGGCAGCACTATATATTATAATTTTGACATTAAAGGTCGGTATGGTAATATCCTACCTTATTATTGTATCATTTCCACTGCATTTGAACCGAGCTAGCGCAAATCGCTCTTACAAATTAAAACTTTCAAATTCGCCGCTATACTTCATTTTCCCGTGGTTTCAAAATTCGTGAAGGTAAGGCGTCGTTTTGTATTTTTCCATACATGTTGAAAAACACGTACGCTGTATTTTTAAAAGCTTTTCGCTGCGCAAACCACTTTTTTTTTGCAGTGCAAAGCTTACATAAAGCTTGAGACATACACATAAAAGCCACGTTTGCGGTTCTGTTAGAATGCCGATTACTGCTCTATAATATCATTTTCATTTTTCTATACAGCTTGCTTACTGTGGTAAATTACCCCTATCTTTTTTGAAAAGAAGGGTTCATCATTTAATTTATAAATTTTTTATTTTTAAATCTAAATTAGATTCGCTCTTCCTTAAAGGGTGTAGAGTTCCTTACACCGTGGTTTAGGATTTTTTTTTTGTGTTGTTTTTGTGTCACACTCATTCAAAGTAAAAATAGTGTTAACGCCAAGGCTGTCGTTTGAATTTAACTTTTTAGAGTAGAATAATTTCAGGGTTTTGAGTAGTACGGGGTAGTATGGATCATGGTTCAATTATGAGGGTGCCGCTAGGGTGATAGCGAATACCCATAGTTGTCAAATCGAAGTTGACAGCTCAGAAAATCTGAAAGCAATGACAAAGCTTTAATTGGCGATGCCATCGTCCATCTGGTAATGCTGTTTGTAGGTCCAGTTTTCGATCATTTGTGTTCAAACATTTCACAACACGCACAACATAATTGATCATAAGCTCGGTCAAAGTCCTTTCAAGGGCTGAATTTGGCGTTTTTTTTTTGGTAGCTCGAAGTAATCTTCAAATTTCAAATAAATTCAATTTCAAAATGTTTTTAATCTGCAAAATGGGATCTCGGAAAAGATTAAAACGCTTCTTAATTTTTTTTTATTATTTTTATTTATACTTTGCTAATTGACCAATGTATATGGAATTTATTTTTTTTACTTTTTTTAAAGTTGTAATCTATTTAAACCTAATTTTTACGTGTTTTGATTTTTTGGTAGGCTGAGAGTAATTTTGGTATGTTAAGAAAAGATTTGGTAGGATGAAATTTTACTAAGTGGCAAGACTGCTGCGTAGCATTTTTCGGCGAAATCAAAGCAACATTCTGGTAGCTGCAAGCAATAGCGTCGAAGCCAATCAATAAATGGCTGCTTACAAAAAATTTATGAAATTTTTCACAAAAATTAACTTTTGCGACAAAATTATTGATCCTAGATATATGTCACCGCAGACTTTTTTGTTGGAATCGCGAAGATCTATCATTTCCCTATACATTATATACACATATCTTTTAATGTTAACCCTTCGTTACATGATTTAATATCCTTCTAAATAAAAATGTTTTTGCATTTTATTCTTGTTGCTAGTTAAGATATGACTGCAAAAATAAAATTTGGTTGACTTCCGGTGTGAGGAGTTATGCAATGTTGCATATATGCAATACCATGGAAATTTAAGTAAAATTGCTTTGGATTTTTTTTCGTAATTTTGCGTTTTTATTGGATATTAATGAACTAAAATTGAAAATTAAGACATTTTTTCACATTTCATTTTTTTAAAGTAAGTATAAAAATCGAAAACAAATTAAAGTATCAATATAAAGTTATCATGTATGAAATTTTTTAAAACAATTTCTTGATTTGTTGAAACATAAAGCTGTGTCACATTTTTCACATTTTACAGAAGTGTATCCATTACAGCCCGGCAATTTACATGTAATACGATTGTCTACCCATATCGGCCAATGATCCATGTGATCTAGTCGAATTTCATTTTGGGGGATAGGTGAACTTCTTGGATGCTTCCTCTAAAATATAGAAAAATTTGAATTAAAAAACGTTCAAATAAATTCAACTATTTATATCAATATCAATAATACCTTACGGGAAAGATTTTTGGTTAATTCTGATGAAGGTCTTCCCCGTGATAATGTTTTTCCCATTTTGCAAAGAGTTTCGCCGACTGTCAAACGAAAATATGCCAACGTTTCCTTGACAAAGTTGCCTTTTTGTAATTCAGCTCGCTTGTATAAAAGCCAAGCATTGACTAACAGCCCTATTCTGCTTGTTAACTTAACAAGGAATTGTAAAGGAGGTCTTGTTAATGTTATTGTTATGTAATGTAAATATTGGTATTCTTAAAAATCATTTACAATATAAAAGCTCGAAAAAGCTTTTAAAGTTCACCACGCGTGGTGAAAATCAAGTGTCAAAAAACAGCTGTTTTTTATTTATGTTTGGCATTTCTTTCATCTATTTGCTGCAGCAAACGAAATGGAAAATATTACGAAGTAAGTAATTTTCAGATCAATTACTTATTTATAATTTAATTTGATATTTTTAATAGGAATCCTAAATTCGAAAGAACAACGCAGGAGCAGCTGCTGTTCTTCATTGAATTTTGCCGGCAGAATCCCCAACTTTTGGCCGGAAAAAACACCGCAAAATCACCGATGGTGTTGCAAAATTTGTGGGCGGAGGTTGCTGCAAACCTGAACGCGATGAGAGGCCCAACAAGAACCCCAGCTAAATGGAAAGAGGTAACTAACAAGTGTGTTTATATGTAGCCTTTAATAAATTTTGTAAACTTGCCGAACTTAGGCGTTTGGAAGAGTCAGCTGCGTGCTCGCGCGCGGAAAAAAAAAAGTGAGCAGCAACTTACTGGTGGTGGCCCAAGCAGTAGCCGAATGCTCACTGATTTTGAGGAGCGTGCTTTAAGCACATTCGGTGCTGCTGCTGTTGATGGTGTGCCAGGTATCGTCACCTTGGGAATAGAGGTAAGTAAAAATAAACAGAACTTTTAAGTGAAGCTACAACAATTTAATTTTGATTTTTAGACATCTTTGCAAACAGCCATGGTTGAGGAGGCTGATTCGCCGGTAACCGTCAGCGTGGGCTCTGCTTCGCCAGGTGCCGTAAGCTTCGGGTCCAGCTCACCACTGACTCCGAGCATCTGGCCCTGTTCGCCAGCAGCCGAGAACGTACGGGAAAACTCACCAGCGGCTACGATTGTGCGTCCAATTTTGCCGAGTGCAGCGTACTTCGGGGCCGGCTCCCCATCAACCGTGAGTCTGGGGCCTAGCTCACCAGGAACTGTATCCCAGCAAGAAGCTTATGCCATGGTGATGCGCAGCATCGAGCAGAGAGATGCGCGGGATGAGCGCATGCTGCAATTACAGCTTGCCACCTTGGCAGCGATAGAAAAACTTGCCACTGCAATTGCAGAATTGGCAGCCAGCCAAAAAAATAAATAAAAACTGAACTTTTTAAAATTGAAAACACTTATCATTTTCAAAATGTATTTATTTATGTGAAATTTTTAAATTTTTTAAATATTCACATATAAATTGATAGCACTATATTGTTATTTTGATGAAAGTTTCCATTTGAAAAACAATTTGTGATAAAACAAATAGTGCTATCAATTTATACGTGAATATTTGAAAAATTCAAAAATATCTTATGAAAAAATACATTTTGAGAATGATAAGTGTTTTCAATTTTAAAAAATGTCGATTTTTCGGTGTATATATCTATATATTTATAATCAGTACGTATTGAATAAAAAAGTTAATTAATTATATTCTAGAAAAAAAATTTTATGTTTTTTGAAGATTTGATAGATGCAGTGTTAGTAGTTTATTTTATTTTATAGAGTAGAAATATATCTGTTGCGAATGATCTCTCCTTCTCTTAAGTGGCTAGTGACGAGAGTTGCTTCTACTGATGAGTTGCTTCTACTGAATGAAGTCTCCGGTTCTACAGTTTCCACTATTTCACTTCCATCAATGTCAGCAGGCGCTCCTGCCTTCATTGCGATGTTGTGCAAAATCATACAAGCATTGACAATGTTTGCTGCTCTTTCATGCGAATAATGGAGCACACGCTGCTTAGACAAGCATCTGAACCGGGACTTCAAAACACCAAACGCCCTTTCGACGGTATTACGGCTCTTTGCATGAAGCTTGTTGAATTTTTCCTCTTTGACTCCATGTGGCTCAGCCAATGGTGTGAGAAGCCAAGGTTCGAGAGGGTAGCCTTGATCACCCAAGAGCCATGTGTCGCGTTGAGAAGTGTGATATCTCATGAGGTGTGTTTTGACGAATGATGTTGCCCAAATGCCTGAATCATGGCACGAACCTGGATATTTTGCATTCACAGATGTAAATACTAGGCGGTGATCGCAAATCTGTTTTGAAAAAATACATGTCTGAATGAAATGTATTCTGTAAGCGATTTGGATTAAAAGCAAGAAACTTACCGCTTCAACATTTATACTGTAGTATCCTTTTCGGTTCATGTATAAACTCAAAGGTGTTTCAGCACTATTTGCAGGTGGTGAAACGATTGCCACATGAGTGCAATCAATGCAACCAATTGTACTTTTAATACCAAAGCTTCGGTGGAATCTGCAAGTTCCACAAGAAAGAAAGAATAAGTACAAGCCAATATTTAGAACATCTTTAAAAAAATACCCTGTTTTAATTGCAGCTTGCTCTTCCAGAGTGGTTGGAAATCTCACTTCATTTCCTTTGACTTGAATAATTAGTTTTGCCATTTCATGTAAACTGCGGGAAACTGAAGACTGGCTCATTGGCTGGACACAATGATTACCAACGCATTTTTGGTAAGAACCGTGTGCAAAGAAGTAAAGTGCAGTCAAAAGTCTTACAGATAATGGTATAGTTGTACATTGAGTATCAAAACGAGATAACTCCTCAATGAGATTCCAGCATAGTGTCTTCTCCAGTCGAAAGTCCTTCACAAACTGATTGTCGCTTAAAGAAAATGGGTCGTTTTCATCCCGAAGGCGTTTTAAATAGCGCCGTCTTTCAATTTTTTCTTTTCGTTGATCTTCTTCAGCATCAACGTATAAAAGTAATAAATATTCTTCCATGTGTATAGTTAAATTGTAATTTCACAATAACAAGCACAATTAAACCGATCAAGCACTAAATTTTATTTTCACAACAATTTTTCTTTAGCTCAATACTGAAATGTCACTTGTTGTTAAGATACTTTCTGACATTAACAAAATAGTAAAGAAAAGAGCTTTTAAATTTACACCAGAATACGAAACATTAACAACTTGTTAATATTAACTATTTTGTTAATGTGGTGAGCTTTGTTAAGCTGGTAGAATAGGGCTGTAAGGCTGTGTCTACCAAGTGATAAAAGAGGCGCATATACCATTTCTTAGAGCGTATTTTGATTTTGTTCCGCCCGATGAAAGAATCCAGTAAGTCGACGCCACCCATAAACTTGTTATATTCTGTAACAATGTTTGGACAAACGACGCTTATTTTTTTTCCTAACTTTTTGTCAAACCTTTCAATTTTTCGTGTAGGATTTTCACCACAATAATTCGACATTAAATTTACAATTTTATTATCTCTCCAAGAAACGACTGATATATCAAATGTTTCAATTGTTGCAACATATTCAGAAGAATCTCCACGTGGTTTCTTCATCATAATCTTGTCATCTGGAAGTTTTAAGTTCGGAATTCTATTTCGGCGAACTGTACCTAGCGATAAAATACCACGATTACCTAGTGCAATTATTAATGGCAACGAAGTATAGTAATTATCAAAGAAAACTTTATAGTTTTTCTCAGATGGAACGTTTCGCAGTAGCCTTATGACAATGTTGGCACATGAGCCCAAATCAATTTCTTCAGGAAGCCTGTGCATAGCATTGTTCTCCTGACCCGTATATATTTCAAAATTATAGTTGAAACCTGATATTCCTGCGAGCACATACAATTTAAAACCCCATTTGTGCGGTTTCATTGGAAGATACTGCTTCATATATGATTTACATTTGGTAGAGCATAATTGCTCATCGATTGAAAGGCAGCATTCGAATGGGACCGATAAAAATTGTTCAGTCAAATGTTTAACAACAGGGCGTATTTTGAAAAGCCGATCGTTATTAGGGTCATTTTTTGTTTTCATATTATCATTGTTATTAAAATGTAGCATCGACTTAATTTTTTCAAATCGATTTGTAGACATAGTCTCTTGTATAAGTTTATTTCCTGCAACGGGTGCCCAATATCGACGATTGTTTGGAATTTGAATCACAGACATCACAATGCATATACCTAAAAATTTTTGCAGTTCCAACTTATCAATATGGTCTTGATTTTCTGGATTTTTCTGGCATGTGTATAAATTAGACTGTTGCACAATTAATTTCATAAGTTCGTCAGAAAAAAAATATATAAAATAACTGCAAGGTCCACCTAAATTCAAAAAATGTTCCGGAAGGTTTTCGCTGCCCTTAAAATCAGTGTTTAAATCCATTTTGAATTCTCTTTGCTTCCAAATAGTTTTTTCATATTTTTGTTTTAAAGCCCTTATATCAACAGCATTATTGGTTTCAGCTGCTCTTTGTTCTGCATTTGTCTCCCCTTTTTTGCTTATCTCCTCTCCTGGATTTGCTTCCTCCTCCATATATTCTCGTCGACGTATGCTAACTTCAATATCATTATCATCTTCCTCATTATAAAACTCATCTTCACTCTCAACCCAACTGTCAATTATTTTTTCAATTTCGTTATCATGAAGTGCCCTAACAAAAAAAAATAAATTAAACGCATGTAATTGCATATATGTAATATAATAGCATATACGCAATTTCGCTTTATATCAGCGCAAACGCATGAGTTTGCATATATGCAATGTTGCGTTATAACGGTTAAATAAATATTTTGTTTTTGACATATATTTGTAATTTACAAAGAAAATACAATAAACTTTTTAAAAAATACTTACATTTTGGTAAACTTTTTCAGGATTCTACAATATTTAAAGATATTAACCCAATTTTTTAACTTACTCAAAACACTTGTTCGTTTTTAAGCTTTTGTGCACACGTTATAAACAAACTACATGAAACCGCGCCAAATATCAAAAGAGTACAAATAAAAGAGTGAACTAAAGAAATAATAACTGTAAAATTTCGAATAATAGAGTGACCAGATGCCCGCAAAGTCAACATTGCATATGTGCAATGCCATGCAACGAAGGGTTAAGGCAGGAAATGGCAAAAAAGACTTGAATTTGATAAAAATTTCCATTTTCGCCAGATAATTGGCCGAAAACTCCTCGGTTATTTAATATTTAAAAATTCTGAGCTTGCAATAGCACTCTAAAATGAATTATTGTAAGAATAATAAAAATTTCACTCTAATCGGTTCAGTGGTTCTTGAGCTTACCTAAAACAACCCAAAAAAGCCAATTTTTCTAGTTTAATTTTTATAAAACAGTAAGATATTAGATATATTAACCCATTAGAAGTCACTGTACTCAACTGAGTACAGCTGATCTCTTACCAGATTTAGTTTTAGTTTAGTTTAGTTTCACAACAACAATACCAAAAGCTTCTGGAATAAAATTTGAGTGTGGTTTTTATTTTGCATGCAAAATTATCAGTTTGATTTGAGTCGCGAAAGCAGTGTTTAGGAAGTTAACTATTTTGCTTATTTTTAAAACAAAATTTAACTTTTTTTGGTAATTTTATATAATTATTTTAAAAAACTTATGAGCATAACTCACAGATAATAACAAAACAAAAAATATTAAAAACTAGTAAAAGTAGAAAAGTATAAAAGTATAAAATTAATACTTTAAAATAAATAAAAAATAAAACTTTAAAAAATATATTTTTTAAAAGTAAATTTTTTTAATATTTTTCCATTTTATGTCTTTTTATACCTCTTTGAATCAATAAATAAAAATGAATTTAAAAAATTAAAGCCAGTTTTCATTTGACCTCTAATGGGTTAAGCTATATAGACAAGCTGTATAGACAATATATGATAATCTGACTAAAGCATAAAAAAAAAAAATTATTGGGAAAGATACTTTGGCTAGTGCAAAATTAAATGCAATCATTTAAAGAAAAGTAAAGTGAAACATACAAAAAGTACACTGAAAACAAAAACCTTTCATCGATGAAACGTACGTGATGAAAAAACTGTAAAAGTTAATTTTCTCGAATTCCTGATCTCCGGTTTGAATTAAACTTTTCAAAAGTAACATTTAGCTTACCTGCTAATGGTGTTACACTCTTTGAAATTTTTAAAAATGCTGTGGGCGTCACCAGGGGTGCCCAAAGCTTGAAACGAACGTGACAATTATAACTCAATTTGGAAGTCAAATATGGGTGGAATATATTTTACTATATTTATTAAGCCGGTAAATGAGATTCGAATTTGTTTTTTTTAAGGGTAGGTTCTCATCTCGAGCTCTAAAAACACTGTGATGTTCTTGATTTTTTTTTTCGTAGAAGGAAATAAATGAACACTTTGAGTTTTTTAGCAGGTTTTTATTAATTCTTAAACTGTAGGAAAATATTTGTTTTGGTGAATAAAAGTGTATTGTTAAGTATCAATACGCCGTCACACATCACGACCATGTCATCAAAAATAAAAAAACCAAAAAATGTTGAAACATTTCACAACATGCACAACACAATTGGTTATAACAAGCCCGGTCAAATTCTTTTCAACGGTTGAAATGGCCATTTCGTTTTTGTTTTTTTTTTACCTATCATTTCAACAAATAGTTGAACATTGCAAAAATAGCTGACATCTGAATTTTAAGTACAGTTTTTTTACATTTTTTGCTCTTTAAAATGTTAAAAAAAAAAAATAAAAAAACAGGTCAATATTATTTGAGTTTAGGTATAGGATCCAATAAATTTTATCTACTTTAAAATAAAAAACAAGTCAATCCCTAAGGTAGTGTAGTGCACTCCACAGTATACATTTAAACATTTATTTAATTGCTATTCACACAACTATTCATTTATTAAATACATTTAAATGTTAATATACATTTAGTATTATAAACTAAAATTATCTATATTACGCACGTAAACATTTATTTTTTTGTTATTTAAAAATGAACATTGAACTTACTAGGAAAGGTCCCCAGGTGTCACTCACCGATTTGAATAATTGTTGGATATGTGATAGAGGACAAAAATCTAAGGTTGACGTATTTTTTTAAACGTGCTCAATCGATAGTTTACGGTTCCAAAATGACGTTTTAAAATCAGCGAAAATTTGGTTTTTTTGCCACAATTTCATTTTTTTTCCATAGAAATATATACAAATTTGGTATCAAACGAAAGATATTTTAAGGCCATACATGATGGCATCCATTTTTATAATAATAAATCCTTTCGATTTTATTGATGAAATTAATTTTTTTAAAAAAATTCTTTTTATAATTTTTATAAAAGAGTATAGCTTCAAAAATAATTTATTTGAAAAAAAGATCCCAATATTCTTTTCCAATCAAAATTTATTACTAAAAACCTTTTTTTATACCATGTGGATCTGTATTAACAAAATTCTTTTTCTGTTAATTATTAAGTTTCTATATTTTGTTTCTATATTTTGAAAATTTTAAAAGAAACAAATATATTTTATACTTTTCAGTTATTAACCCTTGGATAGTTGGGGTAATGAGTTACCATAGGGTGGAAGCTATATTACTGGAGCGAGGTGTGGCAGCCAAGGGATCTTTTTGAAAAAAATATTAAAAATACAAATGTACAGTAATTGGTATTGTTAAAATATTTTTGGCAAGTACTTTTATTAAACTTTATAACACAAAAAAAATTTTGTGATATATGCTGAAAACTAACGGAGATATTTACATAGAAAGTCATATTTTTAAATTTCATATAATTTTTTCTCATTCCTTCGGACAAACCAGTTAAAAGCACAAAGTTGTATAGAAGCCCTGTTAAATCTAAACTTTTCCGAAAAAACAAAATTTTTGATACCCATATTGTGGTCTTCATCTCTAAAAAAGAAATTTTTTTAAGAAAATAAATGCATATTTTAATAAAGTAAATTTTAATATAAAAACTTAAAAATTTAAAAAAAGGTAACTTTTAGAATTCTCTTAAATTAAACATAAATGAAAATGAAACAATTTCGAAAATGCGCTCCTTATGATATCGACAAAATACTGTTAAAAATTAGAACAACCAAATTACAATGAAATTTATTTCTCCAAAATGGATGCCATCATGTGTGGCTTTAAAATATCTTTCGTTTGATACCAAATTTGTATGTATTTCTATGGAAAAAATTAAATTGTGGCAAAAAACGAAATTTTCGCTGATTTTAAAACATCATTTTGAAACCGTAAACTATCGATTGAGCACGTATAAAAAAATACGTCAACCTTAGATTTTGGCCCTCTATCACATATCCAAAAATTATTCAATTCGGTGAGTGACACCTGGGGGGACCTTTCCTTGTTAGTCATGTTATTGCACTGACGCACTTATTTATTTAAAACGCACATTGAACTCGGTTACATTATTGCATTTTTGTTGTTACATTCACGCACTTATTTATTTAAAACGCACATTGAACTCAGTTACATTATTGCATTTTTGTTGTTACATTCACGCACTTATTTATTATTATTTAAAACGAACACTGAACATATGTTTGTTGTTGCACACACACACTTGATAATTATGTCGCGAACTATATGTAATTTATGAACATATATTTTTTTTGTATTTATATTTATTTTTGCTTTTAGAATTTTCCATATAAGTATTAAATAATTGTTATTTAAATAATAAATATAAAAAATCCTGTTAGCTTACTATAAAAGAAGAACATTTTCTGAAATAAACTCACTAAGTTCTGAGCTTCTAAACTTGCTCCTTTTAATTCAACTTTGTGCCAATCAATTCTGGATCACGGCGCAAAGTTCTTTTTTTTTTTGTTTAAACAGGCCAACAGCGTTTTTAAGCGCTGGCATAAAATATTATTTTTTTTTCCGCACATCAATATAAACGGCGGCAAGCAGCTGCTAAGGAACAGAGGCTCACGGCGATACCTCCGACAGAAATCAAACCAAAGCACCGGCGAGGAAGTAAGCTGGTGAAATTGCGAAGGAGGGTGGCGATGCGATGACACAATAAATAAATTTACAAATTTTAAATCCATTTTTTTTATTATTTTGGAGATAGAAAATAAACACACACTTACACACTCATACTTTGCTTTCTTTCAGTTTCTTTATTTTTATAATTTTTAGCAAAGATACATTTTTTTCTTTTCTTCTCTTTTTCCCTTTTTCATACACTTTTTTTTTACGTAATAAGACCGCGTAAACTACATCGTTCAAATAGCGCGATGACTTTCACGTATGATTTGTTTTTTTTAAGTTTTATATTATTTATACGAACGCGAACAATCATTTTTTTTAACGCACACGCGACCGGCAGCTTTTCGATGAACTAACAAACGTCACTTAATTCTTTGTTTTCTTTTGTTTGCTTTTTCCTTGCGTTACCTGTTCTAAGGTTGGCAATACCACAGGGTGTTCCACACGGATTAAAACAATATAGTACGAAAGTTATATGGATACAATAAAAGGCAGTATAATAATTTTTTAAAAATTTAAAATAAACATAAAAAAGAGTAAAAATAGAACATACAGTAACGAGTACATCGATAGCAAACTAAAATATTTTAAAAGCATAAAAGCAAAAGTTGATGGTATAGAAAATAACGAAGATTGTAGAAGTTTAAAAGAAAAATAGCTACAAAGGTGTCCAAGAATTAATTGGCACATTAGTCGTAAAAACAAATACGCTAAATTTTAAGGATATTGTTTCGGAAGATTTGGACACATCGAACCTTTGGGAAGAAAAAGAAAGTTTGCCAAAAATGTCAAGCTTTGACATAAATGTAGTAGATAAAACCTACAGATTTTTAAAGGAAACTATTGTATTTTGAAGGATTTTATTGTGCAAGCAGAATTATTGCATGATTTAGTTAAGGCGGTCTTCTCATTGAGCAACTTTTTTTTTTGACTTTTTTTTTGCATTTATTTATAGCTTGGGTAGTTGTGAATATGCCCCTAAAAGGATTTTTAGAAATTCGAAATACTTTAGAAGATACAGCCTTTTTTGTGAAGCAAGGTCTTCGTCAAAATGAGCTATTTTTTTTCGACTCATTTTCGAACGAAGCGGCATAAAGTAACCACCGAATTCCGTTGAAAATGTTTATTGTTAGGTAAAAACGTGTTTGCACACATATTCATACAAACACACGAATACACATTTCTGCTTATTTTAGGGGTTGAAGCATTTTTTGAGTCCAGGTGTTCAACTGAAAGCATCATTTAGTTCAGTTTGTATCGAGTTGAGCAACAGACGCGTGCGCTTCAGTGCACGGAAAAGTAAATTTTTCATAAATTTATTGTGATTTTTGTAAAATGGATCAGAAAAGTAATAAAAAAAAAAAAAAACTCTTGATACTCATGACGAAGAATGCACCATAAACCATGAAGGAAGCTCTGGGAAAATGGAGGTGGACGCTGTAATAGTGATGTTCTCCAGGTCGTTTGAAACACACGGCATAAAATATGTAAAGTATATCGGCGATGGTGATTCGCAGACCTTCAAAGGTGTATTAGATGTCGACCCCTATGACGGTGACCCTATAGTGGAAAAGAAAGAATGCATTGGGCATGTGCAGAAGCGAATGGGCACGCGACTTCGAAAAATAAAAAAAGAAAATAAGGGCATTGGAGGCAAAGGTGCGGGCAAGCTCACCGACAAATTAATATCCGAGTTGACCACATATTATGGCCTTGCGATCAGCCGTCATCCTGACTCCGTGGAGGATATGAAAAAGGAAATTTGGGCCACTTTTTACCATAAGTGCTCCACCGATGATAAGCCGCAACACCAAAATTGCCCCACCGGTGCGTCAAGCTGGTGCGCATGGCAGAAAGCAGCTGCTGAAGGTACGTTAGATAGCTTTCACCACACGTATGCACCTCTCGACAAGAAGGTGATGGAGGTAATAAAACCAGCTTACGAAGCGCTGTCGGCAGATAATTTGCTTGAAAGATGCCTTGGATCTGAAACTCAGAATTCCAATGAGTCCTACAATTCTGTTCTTTGGTCACTTTCGCCCAAACACATCAACTCAGGCGCACGCACCATCGAAGTGGCCAATTTCATTGCAACGTGCCTCTTCAACGACGGTTTTATACCCATACTTAAAATTATGGGTTTGATGGGTATTGCGATTGGCAAAAACGCATACGAATACGCACTATCTCGCAATGAAGACAGATTGAACCGATCAGAGACTCGAGCTGCGGCATCATCAAAAGCTGGCAGAACGGCTCGCAGAGCAGAGAGGGCAGCAGAAAGCAGTTTCTACGAAAAAGAGGAAGGTGGCCTGTATGGAGCTGGCATCGCCGACTAATATTTGTTGTCAGCTCTTTAAAACTGCATTTAAACATTTTTGATTTTTTTTTTTTTCCCAAAAAAATTACTTCAAACTTTAAACGCGTTTATCTCGAACCCACGTTTTTCGAACTGGCGGCCATGATATCTCCAGTTCAACTGAACCGATTTTCATGAAACAAAGTGGAATCGACGCAGAATTGTCACCATTCTCGGGTGAACCTCGACCATAATTTTAAAAAATTTTTTACTATTTTTTTTTTACACTAAACTACAAAAAAAAAACCCGAAATTGAAATTTTTTTTTTGAATGTCCCCCATTTTGTCAAAAAAAATCACAAAATTAAGCTTGAGGTTCACCCGAGAATTACATCTATACTGATTATAACCCCGTTTTTTTTTCATTTCAGACGCTCCGGAGACCCGGAATCGTGGCCGTGGCCGTGGCCGACACCTTTTTTTTTTACCACCAACTTTGAAGTCTCATTACTTTTTGAACAGCCCACGTATCGAGGCAAACAAAATTTTTTTATTTACTTTGAACCTTTTGTAATACAATAAATAAAAAAAGTTTTCAATTATTCTTTGCGTTTTCAAATAAAAATTTTTTTAAAAAGGGTCCAAAATTTATCAAATTATATAATATTGAAATGTAAAAATACAAATAAACAACTTAAATTTCTTATAGATACTGGGGCTGATATTTCTGTTTGCAAAGTCGAAAATACTAACAATCTAAACACAAGAGACATTTCAAAGATAACATGTTAAACAAATGAAACTATAGAATGCATTGGCACATCAAATTTTAGGTTTTGTATTGAAAGTGAAGAATTTCAGCATTATTTTCAGATAGTCGAGAATGATTTTCCGATATCAACGGATGAAATAATAGGGCGAGACATGCTGAGGAGATATATGTCAAAAATAGATTACGAGACATTTACAGTTACATTTATTATAAATGAAAAAGAAAATATTACCGATAATTTTGAAGGACTTTTTTAATGTTTACGATACCTGCTAGAACAGAAGCTATTGTACCAATTAATGTAAATGTTAGAGAAGATTGCATAATCCTAAATGAAGATATAACTAAGGGAGTATTTTTAGGAAATAGTATTATACCCGCTGAAGGAGTAGCACACGTGAAGTTATTGAACACAACAAATAAAGAAATAGATATAATGAACTTGAAAGTGAAAACTAAACCACTAAAAAATTATAACATTTTCCGATGCAAATTAGATAAACAATGTAGCAAAGATAGACTCAACAAACTTTTTAATAATTTGGATATTGGATGTAATGGACCAAAGGTCAGAAAATCAATAATAAACATTATAACAGAATATCAAGATATTTTTCACCTAGCTGGAGAACATCTAAGCGTAAACAATTTTTATTCACAGCAAATACAAACTACAGATTCGACACCCGTTTACATAAAAAATTACCGACTACCACATACACAAATGACAGAAATAAACGGTAGACAAACTTTTACAAGACAACATCATTGAACATTCAGTTAGTCCTTACAATTCACCGCTTCTAGTAGTACCAAAAAAATCGACAGGCGACAAAAAGAAATGGAGACTAGTCGTAGATTTTAGAAAACTAAATGAGAAAATCGTGAGTGATAAATTTCCTCTGACCAAAATAGAAGACGTTCTTGACAGACTTGGAAGAGCAAAATACTTTTCAACATTGGACATGACCAGCTGGTTCCACCAAATAAAACTAGACGAAGACTCGCGACCACTTACCGCATTTTCAACAGGGAACGGACTTTTTCAATTTACACGTTTACCGTTTGGACTTAAGATATCGTCCAACAGTTTTCAACGAATGTTGACGATAGCATTGACAGGACTAAATGCAGAAGCTTTCTTGTACGTAGACGACATTATTGTGTTTGGTTGCAGCTTACAACACCATAACGAAAATTTAGCGAAAGTATTCAATAGAATGAGAAAGTTTCATCTTAAATTAAACCCAGATAAATGCTCATTTTTGAAGCCAGAAGTTGTCTATCTTGGCATTTTAATTACAAATGAAGGAATAAGAACTGACCCAGCTAAGAATAAAGTAATTAAAAACTACCCAGTCCCCACAAACTCGGATGAAGTAAGGAGATTTTTTGCCTTTGCCAATTATTATAGGCGCTTTATACCAAAATTCGCTGATATAGCTAAAAATTTAAATGCTTTACTAAAAAAAAATACACAGTTTAATTGGAATAACGCATGTCAACAAGCAATTAAAACTTTAAAATTAAAATTACTCAATCCCCCAATACTTCAATACCCTGACTTCGATAAACCATTCGTGCTAACTACTGACGCATCAAATTATGCTATTGGCGTAGTATTGTCGCAAGGTGAGATCGGATCAGACTTACCAATCTCATACGCGAGCAAATCACTCGGAAAGCACGATCTAAACAAACCAGTTTTAAAAAAAGAACTATTGGCTATACATTGGGCGATAAATTTTTTTAGGCCTTATCTTTATGGTCGCAGATTTTCAGTTGTCACAGACCATTGGTGTCTCTTTTTTCGCATAAAAACCCATCGTCGAAAATGACACGTATCAGGCTAGACCTATGCGACTATGATTTTGAGATTAGGTACAAAACAGGCAAAACTAATACCAATGCAGACGCATTGTCAAGGATTATTATAAATAGCGACTCTCTGAGAGCTATGATTCCAACCAGCTTAGAAAATGAAGACTCAAAAATACTAGCCATAACAAGAAGTATGGATATGAAAAAACATACATAAAACCAAAATAGTAAAGATTTAGAATGTATTCCAGGCAGGAAGACTGATCACCTTTTTGTGTGGGAATGCACATCACTAACGGACGTAAACAAAATAAGCAAACTCAAGTTTATAACAGAGAAAGATTTTAGGAGTACACAAATAGATATAGAAGACAGTCAGGTTATCGTACGATGCAGTGATAATCCGATGTTCACACAGATGACTTTGGAGAAACTGATTTCGAAAATGCAAAAACTGGAGATTAAAGAGTTAGCATTGAATATTAATGATGATATATTTAAAACCATGCGCATGGAAAATTTTAAAAGAATTTACAACGATTTAAAGTTTAGCAGAAACAAATTGAAAATACTTATTTATAAAGAACCAGAAAGAATAATAGGGATAGAAAACCAAGAGAGAATAATTGAAGAGTATCATAATTCGACCCACGGAGGTCATATGGGAATTAGAAAAACGATTTTAAAAATAAAGCAGCAGTATATATGGAAGAATATGTGTAGAATGATTAAAAAGTACATAAATAATTGCGAAACATGTTAAATTAACAAACAAACCAGACATACAAAAGAACAACTAACTTTGACAAACACACCAGGAACTAGTTTTGAAGTAGTTTCAATAGATACGGTAGGTCCTCTACGTTTAACAAATAATTACCGCTACATACTAACTATGCACTGCGAACTGACAAAATATGTTATAGCATGTCCTAGGGAAACGAAAGACGCCAAAACAGTAGCCAAAACATTGATAGAAAACCTAATTTTGATTTATGGTCATTTTAAAATACTAAAGTCGGATAGGGGTACATAGTTTACTAATGTGTTGATGTCCGAAATATGTAGCCCACCATATTTGTGTGCCCATGTAGGCACACCATATCATAACGAAACTCTAGGTTCTATAGAAAGGAACCACAGAGTGTTAAATGAATTTTTACTAAATTGGGATGGATGATGAATGGGACCATTGGATCCCATACTTCACTTTTGCGTACAATACGACACCTCATATTGATACAAATTACAGTCCTTTTGAACTCATTTTTGGCAAATTGGCAAACCTACCAAACGAACGATTAGAATCATTTAAAACTTACAATACTAAAAATTACGCGCAAGAACTAAAAACTAGATTAGCGTACTCTCTTAAAAAGGCACATGAATTGATAAATATAGCTAAAGAGAAGCGAAAGAAAGATAATGAAATTTCAAACCCTATAAATATAAATATTGGTGATAAAATAATTTTTAAGAGAATGAATAGGAAAAAATATCAATCACCATATCATGGTCCGTACACAGTTGTAAATAAAAATGGAGTAAATACAAAAATAAATGTAAATGGAAAATTAAAAGAATACCACAATAATTTGTTGAAAAAATGGATTTAGTTGAAATAAAATATTGGCCTAAAATTGTAAAATATTTGTATTATATAAATTATTCTCAAACATTTGGATTGTATAATTTAGAAATAAAATTATTCTTTTAAAATCAAATAATTTTATCTTAAGGAAGGGGGTGTAGTGCACTCCACAGTATACATTTAAATATTTATTTAATTGTTATTCACACAACTATTCATTTATTAAATACATTTAAATATTAATATACATTTAGTATTATAAACTAAAATTATCTATATTAGGCACGTAAACATTTATTTTATTGTTATTTAAAAATGAACATTGAACTTAGTCATGTTATTGCACTCACGCACTTATTTATTTAAAACGCACATTGAACTCGGTAACATTATTGCATTTTTGTTGTTACATTCACGCACTTATTTATTTAAAACACACATTGAACTCAGTTACATTATTGCATTTTTGTTGTTACATTCACGCACTTATTTATTATTATTTAAAACGAACACTGAACATATGTTTGTTGTTGCATACACACACTTGATAATTATGTCGCGCACTATATGCAATTTATGAACATATATTTTTTTGTATTTATATTTATTTTTGCTTTTAGAATTTTCCATATAAGTATTAAATAATTGTTATTTAAATAATAAATATGAAAAATCCTGTTAGCTTACTATAAAAGAAGAACATTTTCTGAAATAAACTCACTAAGTTCTGAGCTTCTAAACTTGCTCCTTTTAATTCAACTTTGTGCCAACCAATTCTGGATCACGGCACAAAGTTCTTTTTTTTTTTTTAAACAGGTCAACAGCGTTTTTAAGCGCTGGCATAAAATATTATTTTTTTTTTCCGCACATCAATATAAATTTTAAAGAAAATTTTTTAACTCGCGAAAAATAAATCTCGCTTGCGCCCGAAAAACCACCACAGTAGTTCTCTAGATATCGTGGAGACCAGTTTAGAAGACAAGGGCTTTCAGAGAACGCGTTTTAAGATTTGGCTAACGATTTTTCCGAGTTATTAGCTTTCCGTTGTTTCAACGCCTCAGCGCATCTAGCAACATCTATTGGTGCCAGAGCTAACTATTCTTACCATAGTATGGTAGGGAATACAGGTGAGCATTTCAAAAAGATTGATGTGAGATACCCAATTTTTGTGTGGTACTCTTGATGAGATACTCATAATTTTCGTAAAAAAGATGGGTTCCTTTCTTATGCGATAACTTTTTTTATGCAATCGTTATCGGCCAAATCGCTTTGGAAAGATACATATCGCTACATATCGATTCGTCCAACGTATAAGTTGGTAACTCGATTTACCAACTTCATAAGGGACAATTTTTTTTACCCATAGCTAAAAAATTGAGAGATTGGCAACTATTTTAATACTTACAACTTCGATATATTTGGGTAAGGCCTCCATGTGTAAACTTGGCAAGTTACAAATATATTGCACAAACTTTTTTATTGTGTCTGTTGGTAACATCGTTTACCAATTTATTTATGAAACAAGGAAAGTTTTTGTTGGTAGCTTCATGTACAAAGTTATTAGCTTATTTTACTGAAAAAAAACGATGGTTGTAAGTCAGACATGCCAACTTAATGCTTAATTATTTTGCTTAATCCACGTTGACAAGTTAAGTTGCCAACTTTTTTCATAGAAATATAAAAATTACTGCAGACAACAAGTTTGTAACTTAAGTTACAACATACGTTAATTTTTTTTGTCCAAATTATAATTTTAATTGTTAAATATCTCCTTACATATGTTTGTAAAAACTACCGTGATTTAACCGCCATTCATTTCATCTACAATAAACAAACCCCTGTTCTCAATTTTGGATTTTGGTTTTCTTTTTATAACGAAAACTACACTAAAATGGTCATACCCAAAAATTACGATTTTCGAGTCACCAACTTAACGTTGGACGTATCGATATCATAAACTATCGAAAAATGGAAAAAAATACAGTTGAGTTTCCTGGTCGAGTTTCATGAGGTGGCGCTAACAACCGTAAGTCGGTTTTCGCCTGGTGTAAGAAATTGCGCCAGCCATTACTGTTTTGCGCTTGCGAGCTTCAGTAGAGAGAACCTGTGCTTCAATTAGAACCTCCCCTTAATTAATTAAATGAAAAATGAAATCTTACACTTATCTCAAAATTTTATCTTGACACTTTATTACAATGGCTCTTCCTGAATAATTTTAAGAAAGCAACGCTTAATGCATCTCTGGATGAAGCTTCATAAAATCCTCTTTGTTCTTACGTCGCGAAATGCTTTGATTTTTTAATATTTTGTTTGATATTTTTGAAATTAATATTTTTTTTAATTAAAACTTTTTTAGAGATCCTCAAGATTTAATTAAAAGGTATTTTTTAGTTCCATTATGATGGATTTATGAAAAGTTCCTACTTTTTGAAGAAAAGGGATGACATTTTCAGGGGACCATTATGTGTTGATGCTGGTCGCAATTTTTGTTCTGATTTTACTTATTTTCTTATCGTCAGATACGTTTGATAAGTTAAATTTAAGGTCGATGTCTCATTTCAATAGGGTTTTTTATATTTTTGCCATCTCGGTGTCTACAATAATGCAGCTTTATTATTATATAAAGCTTCACTACATTGGTGGTACATCAAATAAAAAAATCATTAAAAAATGTGAAACGTCATGTACACGTTTTTAAAAAATTTTTAAAATCACTCGAACAATTTTTCTAACTTTTCCTTACACAGAAGTGACCATAATTCAATTCTGCATTAGAAAATAAGATTTTTCTACGAACTTTTTTTTGTGGCTTAATTATGAAAAACCGTAAGTCAACCTCTGAATTTCACTTGAGTACGAGAAACGTACGTGACGCTCTTTAAAGTTAAATAAATAAATACATATACACCTTTTTGAAAGTGTTTCTTCAGAATTGCATAGAATGGCTTAAAAGGCATATCCTCAGTCCATCAAATTCATTTATACTCCCACTGTTTCTTGTACAAAATGGAATATTCCAAAAGTCGTTCGTTCACAGGTGTTCATCGCAGGACTTGGTGCCGTAATCTCTTGTCAACTACAAATCCGTACCCAAGCTCGTGTTTCTCCTCATAGCCGCTGTAGTAGATATTATAGGATGCTTGGCGTATGCAACCCTACGCCTTCTTTCGCATTTCTTGGATTGCAATAATATCAGCTTTGTTTCTTTCAATAAGTTAGAAAGAGGCACCTTCCCAATAAAGAGTTCGGACATTCTAGGTGGATATTCATAAATCATTATTATTGTTTCGTTTGCAGAAGTCGACATCAGATTTGGGGATCGTTTTTAACATTTTCTTATATTTTTTCATTGAAATTCTTTTTTAAGTGGTGGGCTTCAAACCACTACCTATTTAAGACGTAAACTTTGATTACAATTAAAAGTAATTCATATACAGCAAGGTTGATTTATAAGGTTGTCGCAGGGCTGATCGAACTCTCTTCTCAGTACCCATAATTGTCAAAACCAGCCAATTTTGCGAATGACTACGAAAGAAAAATGGATGATAAAAGAGAGAACTTGCAGATTTTCTATGAGCTGTCAACTTCGATTTGACAATTATGGGTACTCGCTCTCTCCCTTGCGACAACCTTATAAATCAACCTTGATATACAGATTTCCTTTCTTTATAGTTTTATTTTATATATGTATGTATACAGATGTTAGAAAATAAAAATTAATGCATTGCTAATCCCACAGAATCGGTACGTTTGGATTTTTGACTGAATATGGGGCAGAAAAAAAAGTGTCGAAATACAGCTCTGTGTGCGGTTCTGTTTCTCTTGGAGTTCCAACTGGAGTTATTCTTAAGTTCAAGTAAGCCAATTACTCTTTAAAGAAGTATTCAAATGTGTTAATTTAAATGTTATTATTTTTATAGAATTATTCGGTCCAATCAGTCTTATGTGTTTCCAATTCATTTGAGTGAAGAAATCGTACCAGCAGCAGTGTTTTATGCTACAGTAGCACCAGTATGTGTATGGTTCTTCGTAAAAAAATGTATAATTGACCCAATGAATGAAGAAAAAAAGAAAATTGAAATCAATAAAACTAAAAGAAACAATGAACACCGGATGGCTGTTAAAAAGGAGGAGGCGCGTGCTGCCATTGAACTAATGCAACACACATACGAGCGAATTGTTGAAATGGAAACAAATAACGATGGACTTATCATTGTTAATGCAAGATATGGAACACTTGAAGAAGGAAGTGATAATTTCAAAGAACATCATTATATTGATGTTACAATTCCTTTACAATGTTTGGTGAAAGATAGCAAGCTGGTATTATACAAAGGTTCAAAGGTGATTACTAATAAATATTTATAAATATATCTAATACATACTTCTGTACATATTAACAGAGTGAACTACCAGGATTTTATGACCCTTGTATAGGAGAAGTTAAAATTATTAGACTTGAATATAGGTTTAATAGAAATAACTATGTTGCAATAGTTAAAGATACTGATTCCATAATACTGCCGACATCAGAAAGAGCTTAAATAAAATAAATTGTAAAATCACTGTTAAAATATTTTATGTAAAAACGAAACTTTGTTTTTTTTAATACTGTACATTTATTATTAAGATATTTGCAGAGCTTCTTTAATCAATACATGTTCAATTTTTCTAGAAAAGAAACATGGAATCATGCGATGTTTTGTATTGATGAGTATGCTTTAGGGTAACCCATGCTAATATGCATGTTTTTGAAAGTATCAATAAATTTTGTTTGTTGAAGACTTAATTTTTATTCATTGCTTATCCGTTGCCTATAGCGTCAACAATAGTATACTGCCGTCATGAGGAAGAGTGCGCCATCTACAATTTTCAAAAATCCAAGCAATAAAATTGCCAATAAAGGCAATATTTTATTAAAAAGGGATGAAATAATTAAAAAAATATTATTCGTCAGAAAAGAGAAGCCCAGGACAAGATAAATTATAAGGTTATTTAAAAGAATTAAATAATTCAAAAACTGTGGCATAAAACACTGTACTTGCCGCTTTTTTCTTGTTTGTTCCCCGATTTTATTCAATTAAAAGCATTGAGAAAAGCCGTATCTACATAATTTTTCGCATCTATAAAGAAAATAATTTGCTTATTTTAATTTAAAATATCATCAAAACCATCTTACCGATATATGTGATCTATATTATTAGAGTTAAAGCGAAGATATAATAAATATGTACAACACGTAAGCCGATAGCCTTAGCTGCTAGTGCTTTTAATATATTATTGTAAATTTATTTTATAATAAAAGTAAATAATAATAATAATAATGTACAACACGTAATGAAAAAAGTTCATATGACTCAAATTCTATTTTTCTATGACTGAAAAAAAACTGTATATAAAATAAAATAAAATAAAATAAAAAAAATACAAAAAGTGCGGCATCTACATGTAGATAAGGCATTTTTTACCTTGTTTATGTAGATACTGCGTTTTATCCTGGAATGATACCTAAATTTTGTGTAGTTACGACAATTTAGGTTAAAATATTTAGGTTTGGGGCCAAAAATTCTGGATTTTTATTTTACAATCTTAAAGAGGATGAATGAATAATAAGAAAAATACAATAAAATGAATTTTCATTTTCATGCTAGATGCCGCACTCTTCCTTATGGCGGCAGTATAATCTACATACATGAGAGACCTGCAAGCGGTAGCATTTTTGTGACTTACAATCAACTCGTAACAAAAGCAATGCAAGTATGTACGAATAACACATAAAATATTCAACGATAACGCATTGACTCAGAATACAAATTTGTTTAAGGTTCCTGCTGGAACGCTTAGAAATTTTGATCCATCCGACTTGGAAATGTGTCACACTAGCTTGCTATCAATGCTTATATTTATAGAGCTTTTGAGTAATGTTTAATATCGTAAGTTTGACAACAAAAAATGAAATGAAAGTTTTTCTTAATAACAATGTAAATATATTCCATATATTCTAGTCCGTAAGATATATATTTTTAATAGTCTGTGAGAAATTTTGTTCATAGACTGATATAAATAATAAATGTGATGTTGCGTTAGCCGAAAAACTTCAGATAAGCTGTGGTACATATGATCCGTTCAAGAAAGTCGAATATTCAACACCAGCGCAACACCGCATAAAATATTCAACATCACTACATTGACTCAGAACACAAATTGATCTTTTGGTGTGAGTATGAGTACTAGTATGAGTAGCACTCTGTTCCCCTCTGCTGTTGCGTAACCGCTGTGTATGTTATATATGTGTTGTATTATAATCTAAATTTTTTAAAAGGTCTGTGCAGTAGTTTCAGTTATACCCCTGTAGGAAAATCAACTAATTTAAAAGTAGTTGATAAAGTAGTTTTTTGTCAACCACAACTAGTTGAAATTCTGACTTTTTTTCCATAGAACGAACTAACTTATTTTGTATGGTGATGTCCGCTAAATAAGTCAATTGACTGTCGTCTGCATATATTTTCAACTACTTGTTAAATTAGTTACATTTAAATTATTTTTTTAATTGCTTTAAAATATCCAATTAAAAACTTTACTGATGGCCAAAAGTTAATAATATTTGATGAAATAACATGGTTAAATATATATAAGCTTGTAATCTAATAAAAATTTTCAATTAAAACATGCCAACATCAGAGTAGTTGCCGCCTTAATATAATTCAAAGTAGTTCATATACTGGTTTATTTTAAACTAGTTTTTTAACTAGTTGTTTTTAAAAACAAGTTAGTTTGTTCCTATAGGGACCATCTTCAAAATTCAAACCATTAAAGAAAAAACTATGTCCTCAATTAAGTAGCTGCCAATGGCTCATCAATAAAAACTTTCGGAGCAAAACTCTTTCAAATCAACCGAGGTTTCCGTTGTGATTTCGAAATGCCATTCTTACTGGTCAATACCTGCCGAACGTCAGATGCGAAAATTAAAAGTGAATTATGCACGTATTATGATCCCATGGTAGAATAAGACAAGGTAGTGTTTGTAGTTAAAATTCTCTCTTGTGCTGGGTACCGCACCTGTCAACACCACGTTTTTACGAATAAAAGCAAAACAAATAACAACATTTGCAAATTATAATGTCCTATGTGTTTGACAGCTGCGGTACCCACCGCTCCGGGACGATACTACCTTGTTAAATATACCTTGTATGGACCTATAATAATCTATGTGAGCTAATGAGTCTTAACAGTACATCAAAATCTTACACTTAAATAACCGGCGTTATCCACCACCGATGGTAAAACTGGTGCATTCTTAAGAACAACTCGTGCGAGGACAAAGTCAAATCATGCTATAGGTACCTCTACAGTAGCTGCTCCTGTTCTAAGCATAACCTCAGTACTCCCTGCGCCTAATGCGGGTGCTGGCGTGGTAAACGGCATAGAAGACCTTGGTTTAGGCCAGAGTTGTAAATCCCATAGCTTAATTAGTTCTTTTAGCTCACTTACAACAACTTCAATATTTCCGTGTGTGCTGTAATTCGAAAATATATGCATTCTAATACTCGTGGCTGTAGTTTGAATCTCTCTCTAAGACAGGCGTCTTACTCGAGAGCAATAACAAAAAAAAAATTGTGCAAACAAGTTTTGCAAAGGTATATGCTCCATTTTCGGACACCGGCACCGAATTTGTTGTTGTTTCGCTGGTAAAAGAAAAAAAACTAAAATTTGAGAGAGCTTCTCTCTCATCCAAAATTCCAAGCAACCGACAAATTATGTTCAAGGTCCGAAGCCGAAAGCAATTTGGACAACTGGCCGAACACAGGTTTAGAACAGAAAACAGAAGAAGGAATTTAGCCTTGCCCATGATACAATGATAAGGTAGGGCCGCTGCGCTGAGTGCTCTCACGCGTCAACGAAGAGTGGATAATGAGAAGCAACATTAATGTCAAAACGACGAATTCCGTAGAAATTACAAATGAAGAAAATATTTTAAGTTTCCAAGTTGCAATCAGTGCGATCGCGGGTGTTAAACTTGTGCTAATTTGAGTGAAAATATTATAAAAAAGGTGTAATAAAAACTATAAAATGTGAAAGAAGTCTTAAAATTGCAAAAAAACCTGTAACAGTTTTAACCTAAAAACAACTGCGAAACGTGAGCATAAAGAAATTCGCGATGAACAGCTGATTTTGACATCAATGTAGCTTTATTCTGCTTTCTACTCCATTCCTCTCCGTGATGACCTTACCTTATAATTCTGCCATGGCCTTTCCAAACAGAAAAGTATGTGTAGCATACCGTGGACAAACCAATGAGAGAGAAATAAAATGGCGAAGTTTCAAAAGTTTGGTAAACAATAGAGCCCTGCATGAATATATTCATCAAGTGAATATACCCTAATTCTCTGCTGTAGCAGTCACTGCAAGCAAAGCTGCAAGCGAATAAATGTAAACAACAGGTCGTGTAGCGCAAGAGAATAACTTTTTATTTGTTCTCTGTTTTCTTTTCATACACTCTTGCACTGAGGTGAGCTTGCGATATACGCCATGGTATAATGATTTACAAGGTAGGAGTGACAGTTCTGTTGGCGATTTGGAGTTGTCAAAAACACATTGAAAAGAGAAATCGAAGAAGCAGCAAAACAGATGAAAAGTTAAACTTTGTATTGATTTGACAACTCCCGATCGCCGCTCGTGAGAAAAAAGGTAGTTGTCAAGGCTACCTTGAAAATGACTGTATCATGATCTACGCGTTGTTTCAGTTTTTTTTTTGAGCACTTAATAAACTACACGATTACTCAGGTATCTGTTGCAGGACCTGAATAAGAATCAGGTATGTTGGTTTTTCCCCGCAATAAGCTTTATTTTATTCTTAATGCTAGTCAGCTTGAACTCCTAGAGGGGTCAAATATGTGAGTTGGTCCTATTATTTTTTGCCCCTCAACATTTCTCCCCTACACACCTACTCCCTATCTACAACCCTTCTTTGGGTCCCAATACAAAAAACATTCGTTCTACGAACGAATGAATAAAAAAATATTCGCTAAATATTCAGAATATGATATTTTTTTTTCAGAGACTGATATTTTTGTTATTTTTTATTGCTTTATTTGCTACCTGCTGTTGTTAGTAAAGCATCGTGCTCTAAGTCCCAATTTAGACATACCGACGATTTCTCTTACCGATTTTAAGTTTGTGGACGCAGTAGCCGAAGAGAAGGCGAAAATAAAATCGTCCAAAAATCGTTCGTACCAGCGATTTTGCGACGATTTAACGTTTTTACTCTTTCACTCACATGAAAAAATAGTGAAACAGCAAGCAAACATCGTTCGGCAAAATCGTCGTGTCTAAAAGCAATGGACGACGAAACCATGGTATAATTATAAGGTAGATGCAATTCGGAGAGCAAATGACGAAAGAAAAAAACATTGGCGTAGGTATAATGCCACTTTTGACATTTGACGTCTACTTGTCCAGCCATAGGAATGTATAGTTTGCTTGTAACCGTATATCTCGATTGAGTACCCAGATTTTATGTGCGAAAATGTAAAAAAATTAATAAAAACCATAAAAAGTTTATAAAACTAGCCGTGTTATTTTAGATACAATACAAAATTAATTGTATTTTGGCTTTGAACGAAGCAAATACAAGATAAGATTTAATATATTTTAAACCCGACTACTTACTTCGATTGTTCAGTAACCGATTTACTTGCGTCGCTTTGTACGGCTGCTTTAAACTGTCAAAATATATATTGACAAGAAAAAGTTGCTGTTGGAAAAGTAAATTTTATTTACGCTAAGAAATAAATAAATAAATAAAAAAACAAAGTGCAGTTTCTTCTGATAAAGTCATGCTGAGTATTCATGGTGTCCTCTACGTACGTAACATTGATCCGTACAACACTTCTTATGGTGTTGATCCAGAATTTGGCATAATACACAGCTGCCACAAACTACGATGCGTTCTGTACTGGAAAAAATGTTCATGGATAAAGTTTTCCGCCGTCACAATGTTAGCATTGTGGACTCCATCCATATGGTAAGTGAAGTTTGGTGCATAGCATATCTGCGTTACGAAATAATAGATATTCATTTACAGACCAGAGTGCATGAAGCTATTCAGATGCAAGTGAAAGACGAAAGCGTTCCGCTATTTTAGAGTCTGCAGGAATTTAAAGTCTGAATGTCGCAGAAAGAAAACGAAAACATCAACACTGGTAGTGGTAAAGCAGCGACAATGTTAGCCGTAGCTGATGTGCGTGCTAGAGGGCTAGTTGCTGCTGTAAAATCGATGGTTAGTACGAAAGCAAGAGAAGCAGCTTCATTTATTCTAGCGGAACAGTACATTAGTACATTCGAAAAATCGCGAAGACCAACAATGCAATGATTTTACCGTCGAACGCTCCAGACATTTCCGGCTTTATGGCTCAAACTCTGGGAGTTACAAAACAGTTTTAAAAACAAGCAATGTAGGGGAGATGTAATGTATTCACTCACAACTAAGCCAAAGAGAGCCAAGCACTTCCAACAAAAATCAAAACAATATCGGAACCTTAAAAAAACGTGTGCGTGTCGTCAAGGTATAACAGAAAATGTTAGCTTAACCTATGGGTTCTTTAAACTGCTGACCCAGTAGAATAACTTCTTGCGTCCATGTCTGTCGCGGAAAGTAAAAATAAAAACTGAATTCATAAATAAAACAATTTCGGAAATAAACAAAATTATCAAATTCTATCGTGTTTGAGATTTCATTTAACTTCCTGGGTGACCAACTATGGTCCTGACCAAAACTGCCGAGATGATAGCAACTTCATGAACGTCTGAAGCTTTGAGACGATAAAAGTTCGGTTCTTACGAAACAAAACGTATTGTCAAACTCTTTCGCGAAACTCCGATAAGTTATGTTTGTTCACTTTGGGTAACAACATTGACATTTTTTAGTCTATTTTGATTCTACTCATTACTGAGCATCTCGTCTTTTTTGGTTGGGCATTTTATTGATTAGACTTGCAAAAAAAGAACATTCTATATTTGTCACTGGTTCCTAATTACATAATGGCCACACGCTGCTTCCTTGAGAAGTCAATTTTTACTTTTTTTTCTTCGTGAAACATATGAACTAAAAGCTTCTAATTCCAAATATTGAAAAATTAATGACCGCTCTCATCTGGTTCAAAAGTTACATCGACCCCTAAATTGAAAAAATGGGCTCGAAAAACTTGTGATGTTTTTTAATCTTCCTACAATATTTATAATTTCAAAACAGCTGTTTTTGACATTAAACCTACGCCTTTGTTATTGTTTTGTAGTCGGAGAGAGCGTGTTTCAAATGCATCTACCTTATAATTGTATCATGGACGAAACAAACGAAAAAATAAGAAAATCGGTAAGAGAAATCGTCGTCATATCGGCATGTCTAAATTGGGACTTATTCTCTTCGTTTCTTATATCTGAATAAAACAAAGAGAGTGTAATGCAGTGTAATTTTCTGCGTCAGGTATGAGCAATGCAGAAAAGGGATAGAGGAAATTTTTTATTCTTTAGCATGGCAGAATTATAAGGTAGGCTCAAGTTGGAGTAAAAAAGAAGCTGTATGTCAAAATCGACTGGTCGAATTTTAGTTTTCTTATTGTTGTTGTTGCCTTTTTTATATGACATTCAGCGTTCCCACAGCTTTGTTGTTGTAAAACTTGTTCTATAGCAAGAGAATATATTCAGGGAGGCGAAAAAGCATACTCATGCAGGGCTCTAGAAAACAAGTATCTTAAGTGAGACATGCGGGAAACAAGTACTGTTGCTGCTCTCTCCACTTATCTTTCTCACTATCTTTTTTTAATCGCATTTCATATTGTTTTGCCAAACAAAAATTTTTGTAATCAATATTGATTTCAATTTGCATGCAATTGTTAATGTGCTTATATATGAAACATTTTGTTGAGTTCAATTTTTGGGAACATTATCTATATATAAGTACTTGAACACAAAAATTAGACACGTTTTCTACCCACTTTAAAAGCTCTTTACCCACTTTATTTAAAAGCTCTGGTTCATACCAAGCAAGGAGGGTATATTCTAAAGAGAATTCAGCAGACAATTTTTTCCCTTTTGCAGAGAACTTTCAACCGGCCTACTTGGTGGATTCGAAATTATGTTCGAATCTCAAAATGCCGAAGTACCGATGCGACGAGAGACCGTACGAATGGTATTGTAAACAAACTAAGCAGCAAACAAAAGTCAACTCAAACAGACTTTTGCGGCAATTAAGAAATATCGATGGATTGTAGTTTCTAATTGGCTATTTTCTCAAAAAAAAAAAAAAAATAAAAAATATTTGACACAATAATTATTTGCATGTGTTTTGTTTGCTCTTATTATTTGCATGTAGGTATGTGTGTTTTGTTTTTAGCTGGACCCTGTAGGAAAATCAACTAATTAAAAAGTAGTTGAAAAAGTAGTTTTTTGTCAACCACAACTAGTTGAAATTCTGACTTTTTTCCATACAACGAACTAACATATTTTGTATGGTGATGTCCGCTAAATAAGTCAATTGACTTTCGTCTGCATATATTTTCAACTACTTTTTAAATAAGTTAAATTTTAATTATTTTTTAACTACTTTAAAATAAATCAATCGAAAACTAATTAATATTCCACTTACTGAAGATGAATATAAAAGCACAAAAATTTTAAATTTCTATACATCAAAGAGATCATTTATTTGGCAGTGTATATACATAAAAAATATATACATAAATTTATTACGTGAATGCAGTTTACGGAAGCAGTTTCCAAAAACGGGCACGCCACCACCTGGGTACATGAGCGAAGGTGCCGATCCAATTGATTGGAATTGTGTGGATACTGCGCCCGTTATTTAACACAAGCCAGCTTTTTGATGCTTTATTTAAAAAAATGAGGTAAACAAGCGTGTCGGCGGGATTTTCCACGCTTTTGATCAATCATGGTCGATGGACACACCGATGTTTTGCTTAGTGCCTATTTTAAGTGTCAACCGCAATGAAGTGATGGAGCAGACTCGACGCTACGTAGGGAAAGGCGTGCGTCTTTACTACTGAAGTGATGAGGTGTTTGCTGAATGGTTAAGCAATGCATCAATTTACGTACAGAGTCTAAATTTTCCAATGTTTGCTAAACACTACCAGTATGTTATTTGAATATCTTAAATAATAAAGAATTTTTAATCGTTTCACAGGGTTTTGAGGCAGTCTATCAGTTTTAAAGTGTGTTTACCAGGTCTGTCTTGCGGCTCAATGTCGTAAATAAAAGAATGTCTTTTTGAAACAAAATGTTAGTGAAGCCTATAGTTAATAATATTTGATGAAATAACATGGTTAAATATATATATAAACTTGTAATCTAATACAAATTTGCAATTAACATATGTCAAAATCAGAGTAGTTGCCGCCTTAATATAATTCAAAGTAGTTCATATACTAGTTTATTTTCAACTAGTTTTTTAACTAGTTGTTTTTAAAAGCAAGTTAGTTTGTTCCTATAGGGTATGGATGACATATTGGTTTTTTCCACGTCCATCAGCCAACACTTTGAAATACTAACTAAAATATTTCAAAAGCTTAATGAATTTAATTTGAAAATTCAGATGACAAAATGTCAGGTTTTATCAAAACAAACAGAGTTTTTGGGTCACATAATTACTTTCGACGGCATAAAGCCCAATCCATCTAAAATAACGTAAGATCACCTAAGGCTGTAAAAGAAATTAAATCTTTTCTAGGTATAACCGGATATTACCGGAAATTTATTAAAAACTATTCTATGATAGCATCCCCAATTCAAGCATGTCAAGCATGTAATTCTCTCTTTGGTACCATGGACGATAAAGAAAGAACTGATTTAAATAAGGTTGATTCTAATTTACATAATTCTATAACTGCGTTAAATCAACAAATTAAAATTAACAAACATTTTAATCAAGCCTTTATGGACCTCAGAGATACCTTATACAAGGACCGTTATCAAATGTTAAATCATTTAAATCAGACCGATTGGACAATCCGAAATCTGATTTTACAAAATTCATTTCATGAACAGTTATTTAAAATAAGTTTTTTGACAAATCAAATCGAATAAATTCAAGATAGTGTCACTACTGCACAAAACGGAATCCGGATATACTAACCACAGACGAAATTGACAATTACCAAATATTTGGTTGGCAACTAAGTAATTGCGAATTTCACTCATAGATGGCTTTAGTTGAATTTTTAGGTTTACTGACGTAATCGAAATGTCAAACACATTTTGTTATTTGATAGTTGGTACTTCAACTGTCAATATGTATAAAAATTGTTTTGATCGGTTGTGTAGTTTTTGTTTGGCGTCTGTTGAAAAATGGAAAATCAAAACGAACATTTTCGTCATATTTTGCTTTTTTATTTCCGAAAAGGAAATCACAAAAAGTTATGTGCTGTTGACGAAGCTTTAAAAGAACGGCAGCGTCAAAATTGGTTTGCCAAATTTCGTTCTGGTGACTTTTCACTCAAAAATGAAAAACGCTCTGGTCTTCCAGTTAAAGTTGAAGACGACCAGATCAAAGCATTAATCGATTCGGATCGTCACAGTACAACACGTGAGATTGCAGAGCAGCTTCATGTATCACATACATACATTGAAAATCGCTTAAAACAACTTTGCTATGTACGAAAACTCGATATATGGGTTCCTCATGAACTGAAAGAAAATCATTTAACACAACGCATTAACATCTGCGATTTGTTAAAGAAACTTAATGAAAATGATCCATTTTTAAAACGATTGATAACTGGTGATGAAAAATGGGTTGTTTACTACCAGTGTTGCCAGGTGTCGGTGAAGAAAATTCCCTTTTTTTGCATACAAAATAATTATTTCCCCCGTTTTTAAGTCTAAGTTTTCCCGCTTTTTTCCCCATTTTTAATTTATAAATTAAAGCTTTCAAAAATAAATTTAAATTCAGGTCAACGACTGTAGCTTTCGGTGCAAAGATATAAATATAATATTATATTATATATACTTATTTATTTAATATGGAGACTTAAACATTCCGTATTTACATCAACTTCGAAATAATTTTTATAAATCTTTAATAAGTTTTTTTTTGTCACTAACAGCTATGTTCTGAAAATTCGGTAACAATCAATTGCTGTTCAAAAGTTTTCATCGGTCACAAAGAAATACTACCAAAAGATTGAAAATGAGAAAAAACTTTTGCTACGGGTAACATTTTCCTCCCAATAACATGTTGAATATGTTTTTGAATTGACTATTTACAAAATAATTTTATGAAAATTTAAATCAAAGCTCGATTCAACACAGATTAAATCAAACATGTTATTATTTTCACTTTCTCGTTTAGAGGTGACTTGTTTTTTACTTTTTTTAACCAAATAAGTATATTTAATCAAGTGAATAAGAACGTTATTGGAAGGCACAGAAATAAATCGTAGCAATTTTATTTAAAGTAAACGTCAGAATCAATGTTGTATTAAACCCTTTAGCAAAATCAGCGTAAAGATATATCTTAGAGATCTGCATTCTATATCAAGATTTCCATTTTGACTGAGAGAAACCTGTAAAAAACATGCCTAACGGAAATAATGTTAATTTTTTCCAGAACAGATTAGTTCCAAAAAGTATAAAGATTTTTATACTTTTCCATCTTCTAAATAGTCAAACAAATTTACATAAAGTTTAGTTAAGATGATATATTTTCATTCGACAAGATAGTTAAAAGAAATGTTGAAAATGCTTAAAGCTTCACACTTTCCCCGTTTTGATCATTATTTTCCCCGCATTCCCGTTTTAGTCGGAACATTCCGAAAATCGGGGAAAATCCCGCCATCTGGCAGTTCTGTTTACTACAATGTCAATCGGAAAAGATCGTGGAGCAAGCCAGGTGAACCAGCTCAAACAACATCAAAAGCTGATATTCATCAAAAGAAAGTTATGTTATCAGTTTAGTGGGATTACAAAGGAATTGTCTACTTTGAACTTTTACCACCCAACCGATCGATGATCAATTCACATGTCTACATTGAACAACTAACAAAATTGATGCAGTGGAAGAAAAGCGACACGAATTGACAAATCGAAAAGGTGTTGTATTCTACCATGACAATGCAAGGCCACACACATCTTTGGTCACTCGGCAAAAATTATTGGAGCTTGGTTGGAGTATTTTGCCACATCCACCATATAGTCCTGACCTTGCACCATCTGATTACTTTTTATTTCGATCTTTGCAAAACTCCTTGAATGGTAAAAATTTCAATAATAATGATGATGTCAAATCGTACCTGGTTCAGTTTTTTGCTGATAAAAACCAGAAGTTTTCTGAACGTGGAATTATTATGCTGCCTGAAAGATGACAAAAGGTCATTGCTCAAAATGGGCAATACATTACAGAATAAAGTTATTTCGTTCCATGAAAAAATTGTCATATATTTTCTAAAAAAAATCCGCAATTACTTAGTTGCCAACCTCTAAGCAAATTAAAATATATAAGAGTACGTATAACTAAATATAAAAACAGCCTGCTAGTTTCTGTAATTAAGGTGCCAAAAACGTTTAAAACGATTCCGTTGAAAGCGATCATACCACTTCCAAATTGACACAACTGTCGAAAAAATATTTGAGTTTGATAATCAAATATATTCCTTTGAAGAAAATAAAGTTCTAAATGAACTTAAATTATCAAAACCTTGCAGTATTTATGGAAATTGTAATTATATTCGAAATAATTTAACTGAAATTGTAAACATTGATGTAGACTTAATACTTGTAAAAAATGCAAGAAATATTAATTTAGAACAAAATTGTGACTCGAGAAGAATAATTTTGACAGGAAATTACTTTATTCAATTTGGTTCATGTAAACTACGAATTTTTAAGCATTACTTTAATAATAACTAAACTGTATTTTATGAAAAATTTACTTATCCAAAAATAAATGAAACATTTCATTTTTAAAAAAAAAAAATAACCTTTGAGTATTTGCTAATGAACAAAACATTAACGAAATTGTAGAATTAAAATATCACAAAAATTTTTCTTATACGTTCTTTATAGTTATTATTATATTATTTATACTTACAAGAAAAAAATTATAAAAAGCGATACACAATAGAAATGTTACATAGACCCCTTTTACATTGGTCAAGACTTGAAGTCAAGTTTCAGAGTTTGTTGGCAATTCGCCGCACATCGGAAGCGACGGAAGGGGAAAAAAAACTTGAAGCTGTACCGGCGATTTTTTCGTGTTCCTTTTGTTATTTTCGCGTTGTTGACAGTACTTTTTATTTTATTTTTCGCATATCAATGTGAGTTTGTTAGACTTCAGTTGCAGTAAAATTTGTGTGTGAGTTATTAAATGAGGTTTTTGTAGATATTTTTAATAATAATATATTTTTATAGCCAAAAATGTCCTTTAAGTGGAACAAGGAGCTAATGCAAATTTATTAAAATTCAGTTTGCTTCAGTTTGCTTGCTACCTATCTCGCTTTATTTTTTAAGAAAACAAGAAAAGAAGACAAGAAATTGAATTCAAGTCTTGACCAATGTGAAAGCTTTCGTCAACTTCAAAAGAGAACGTCAGAAAAACTTGACTTCAAGTCTTGATCAATCTAAAAGGGGTCATATAATAAACACACCCACAGATCAACGAATGAACTGTAAAACAGACACAGAAAATGCGCACATATCTACAGACACATAATAACAAGACATAAACAAGACAAACGGCAGTGATAACTTAACTCTGACAGAAACTAAACGGACGTATTTATTTTACCTAAGTAAGAAAAATTGTTTTTAGTTTTAAGTGAATTGTGTATTTAATGTTTTTGTGTAAAATTTTCAGTTTTCCTGAAGATGGACACCGAAAGTGTTCCGAAATATTGAAAAATAAATATTGTAACGTAAAACCAAAAATCAAGAGTTTTTAAAATAATAAAATAGACCTAGAGCCCAAAAAAAAATAGAAAGAAACAAAAAATATACAAATAAAGGTCGAAAAATATAAAACAACTTAAATGTATACTTACCGTTATAATCTTTTTTATTTTCTTACACAAGAAGTTCCCTACAATTGTTAAAAGAATTCGAAGAGATTCGAATCTTAAGGGGTTCTGAAACATCGGAATTCGCAAGTATGGTTGAAGCTTCAATTCAAGCTTCACCCATGGTAATTTAGATGACAATGTAACATTTTGTACATTTTTAACAACATCAAACTGAAACTCTTCAGGTCTCAGCTTGATCGTATTTTAAATAAACACACACCCATCCGGTGATTGTTTACACAGCTGCAGATTATTTGATTGCAGATTTTGTCTTCGCTTTCAGAACTATTTCATAACTAATGGAAGACTTGGGTCAAGACAAGAAAAAATCGTAAGGAAGGGATCAATATGTAAAAGTGTTGAATTTTAAGGCAATATTGCTTTTTACGCAATAACTTTAAAAGTATGGAAGCTACGCAAGATTTAAAACCAGTTTTGAAAACTTAATTAACAAATTGGTTGAAAAATAGAAACTAATTAAAGTTTTTTTTTACGTTAAAGAAATAAGAGTTGATCAAACTCAAAAAATATTTTTTTAACAAAAACTATTAGTTCGAGTGCGATTTTCTCGAAATTTTATGTAAAAAATATTTTTTTTTTTTTATTACGTCGATTTATACCCTCAAGTGTTCTCTAAAATTGTTTCATACGAAGTTTTTACCTCTAAACAACAGATTATCTAATTTGGAGTTTTAAATTATGCTCAAAATACCTATGTAAAGCAAAACAGCTCATATTGATATGAAAACAAAAGAAAGCAAGATTAGCTATCACTCTGATGTTTTTGTTGTACGATCGGCAGAATGAGAGTGAAATTAAGACGTTTTAATTAACGTTATAAAATTAAAGAAATTAAGATATATTAATTACCGTTCGGCTTGCCACTTCTTATACATTAACCTAGTACCTATGTTACTAGTACATTATAAAGGTACAAATCGAAATTTATAAATCTATGATGAAACAATTAAAAACTTCTTAAAATTTTTCATATTTCTTCTCTTTGAGATCAATTTGTGGACATTTTTTGTATTAAATGTCCCAATATGTCGCAGCAATAAAAAATTTAGCTGATTCTACATCTACAAATATTTAGTTAATTGAAATTGTTTGAGAGTTTGTCAAATTATTTGATTTGAAGTATATTTACTTTACTACAAAATTACCAAAATAACTATGTTTTGCTTGTTCTTACTCGCGAAAATTTAGTTCAGGCAAAACAGCATGAAAAACAACGATTTTGTGCTGTTTTTAACAGATTAATGCTTATAATTTAAAATTTAATAACTCAAAGAAATTTTAACAAATTTCAATGAAATAAAACTTTTTAGATTTATAATTAACCAAGCTTTTATATTATTAAAATATAAAATTTCTTTAATCAGTTTTAATCAAAGGGTACTTTAATACAAGTTATGAGCAACGGCTACGATGCGAATTCGCATATATCTAAACACACAAAACAACAGAATTTTTTCGTTGTGTCTTGCTAGCTTAGCACAAAAAGTGAAAAGCATAGAGCAACACGGAGTTTATTGAAACTCTCGCAACACTGGGTAAAAGAAAACTGGATAAAAGAAAACGACCAAGCAATGCGTGGAATCGGCGATGATTTCATACAAATCTTTACATTTTAATTTAATATTAAAATTTCTGTGCTCTCCTCTACTGTGCTCTAGCACAAATATATTATTCTAAAACTTATTTCATAAAAATAACCCAGTACTTTTCGAGTTTTACCAAAATTTTATATAATAGTAAAGATTGCTGCTGTGTGTATTTTTTTGGTATTTCTTTGTTGTTGGTATTTTGCTGCGCAGTCGCGCGGCTGAGAGCCGAGTACCACAACTGCTCAAACGAAATATCTACCATTGAGCGTAGAATCACTAAACTCACGCATGACAGAAAAATTAACGCTTGAGTTTTTGTTCAACTCTTGATTTTCACTCGCTATATAATTTTCATACCGCGGGCTATATATGAAATCGATTCTAAAGGAGTAAACTCTAAAAATGTCATACTTAAAAATCATCCAATTATTAATTTGTAAAGTTTTTTTTTAAATAAGAATAAAATTGAACAAAATTTATTTTAATCATGTAATAAATTTCGTTCTCAGATCGAAATAATTTAGATATCAGAAATGTTTCTTCAAAATCTGAGAAAAAAGTTTTAAAAAAAATCTCACTTTTTTATGCTGGTAAAAAATTGTAAATCGCAAATTTTTCTTCAAAATCACAAAATCACACACACATGCACATAGTGTCCAATAGATTCTTTTGAGAATATAGACGTCACAATTGTCGCAAAACCGGTTTTCATGTACATACTCATTAAAATTTTATTCTCTCGCACGGCATGTCATCACTCTTCGAAATAAATATTTTTTCGAAGTCCCCATTTACAAGGAGGGGGTTTCATACGAAAAATTTCTATTATTTTTTTAGCAGCTAAAAACTCAAATATCAAAAAGTTTTCTTCAAAATCAAAGGAAAAATTGTTGAACAAGAAAAATTTCTATCATTTCTTTAGCAGCTAAAAATCAAAAATTTCTCTTCAAAATCAGAGAAAAATTTTGTGGACAAAAAAAAATTTTCTTCAGAGAAAAAAATTTTTGATAAAAAAATTTCTATGATTGCTTTGTTAGCTAAAAATTTATAGAAGAAAAATTTTTCTTCAAAGAGAAAAAATTTAGAATTAAATTTTTATAACTTTGTAGCTAAAAATTTATAGAAGAAAAATTTTGAACAGAAAAAAATTTTTATCATTTTGTTAGCTACAATTTTATAGATCTAAAATTGTTCTTCAAAATCAGAGGAAAATTTTTTTAAAAAAATTATTATTTCTTTAGCAGATAAATATTTATAGATCAAACATTTTTCATCAAAATCGAAGGAAAAATTTTTTTAACAAAAAAAGAATTCTATCATTTCTTTAGCTAGTTGTTCTACAGAAAAATTTATAATTTTATATACAAATTCTATCATTTTTTTGGTACGAGTAGCTAAAAATTTAGAGATCAAAAATTTTTCTTCAAAAAGAAAAATTGTTGAAATAAAATTTCTATGATTACTTTGTTAGCTAAAAATTCATAGAAGAAAAATTTTTGAAAAAAATGTTCATCATTTTCATCAGAAGCTACAATTTTGTGGGTCAAAAATTTTTCTTCAAAATTAGAAGTTTTTTAAAAAAATATTCTTGAACAAAAAGATATTCAATAATTCTTACAGGTAAATTTTATAGATAAAAAATTATTCTGTAAAATTGCATGAAAAATTAAAAAAAAAACAAATTCTATCATTTAGATGGTAGCAAAAAATTTAAAGATTAAAAAGTTTCTTCAAAGTCAGGAAAAATTTTTGAACTAGAAAAAATGTCTACATTTCTTTACCTGCTAAAAAATTAGTTCCAAAATTGTTCTTCAAAATCAGAAGAAAAATGTTTTAATGAATTAATTAATTATGAATTAATAATTTTTTATTATGAATTAATTAATTAATTAATTAATGAATTAATTGCCGCAAAAATCTGTTTGAGTGGATTTTTGTTGGCTGCTTAGTTTGTTTACAATACCATTCTTACGGTCTCTCATCGCTTCGTCACTTCGGCATATTGAGATTCGAACATAATTTCGAATCCACCAAGTTGAAAGTTTTCTGCAAAAGGGGAAAAATTGTCTGGTGAATTCTCTTTAGAATATACCCTCCTTGTACCAAGTGCACAATATAATTTTATTTCAAATGCTTTGTTGTAAAGGCAGGCAAAAATTAGAAATTTAAAACATATTTTTTCCCATGCAAGAGAAACAACAAAATACAAAACCACACAGCTCTGTTGAAGCTTTTCACATTTTTTTCACTCTCTGTTCAAGCTACACAGCTTGAAGTAGAATGCGAGAGTGAAAAAAGTGAAAAGTTTCAACAGAGCTTTGTGGTTGTTGTTTTTTTTCCTAGCTTTTTGGATACAATAGAAGTGTCTGAATAGAAGTGTATATTGTTATTGCATTGGAAAGTTGAATGTTTCAATTTAATATTAATCGAGTTTCAAAGATAGCCAATTTCAACAATTTTTCAAAAATGGCACCAACTTTAAGTCGTGCACTCTCATTGGGACACCGTTCATTCAGAAAGTTAAAACTTTTTTCCCCAATGGGACAATGAGAAACCACAAAAAAATACATAGTGACACAGCTCTGTTGAACATCGTTCTTGTAGCATACTGGAGGAAGTGTAGAATGCGAGAGTGACTCAGGACACTTCTCAAGAAGTGGCCACTGACACCGTTCTTTCTGTTCATTATATGATTTGATGCGCTCATTAAAAAAAGAAAAAAAAAACTCGATTATGATATGATCGAATTTCGCCCACAGTCGATACTAGTATATACATATAATTAATTTAAAAATTTTTAATAATGTCAAAAAGAAGTTCTGCCATCTACCATAAAACGTGAAACAAAGAAAACTTGAGTTTTTTAGAGTTCCAACAGATTTAATAAAAAGACTAAAAATATGAAATTAAAGCAATGTGTCAATTTTCAAAAACTAATTTTTGATTAATGTTCAACAGTTTCTCTGTCAGACGGCAATAAAAAAATTATGTATCACATTTAGGGTACACATTAAAATAAAAATTGTATATGTATATAAAAAATTAAGAACACAAAAAGCTAAACTTAAAATAATATGTAATAATAATTTACTGAAAACAAAGCTTCAAAAACACAAAACAGCGATTTGTTTCTATTTACCCTACAAAAATGTTCCTTTCTTATTATTTGTCCCACATTTATCCATAATACATAAAAGTGGCAATGCTAATATACAGGGCTAGGATTTCGATGACATGTCATCTTTTTCCTGCTGCTTCTTAGATATTTCCTTGTTATTTAGAAGTTCCATTTATGTTTCGTAAATTCCAAATGTAAAAAGTTTTTAGGTCATTTTTTCGTATAGTAATTTTTCAATGTTTCTCATAGTTTTTAGTTTTCAGGGTATTTTTACTAGTTTTGGGGCATTTTTTGGTAATATTCCGTAATTTTTTAGGGTATTTTGTCGTTATTTTTAGGCATTTTGAATTTTTAGAGCATTTTTCGGCTTTTTTGGTAATTTTATTGTAATTTTTAAAATATTTTTTCGTCGTTTTGCAACACTGAAGAATTTAAAAATATGGCATCCTTTTTTTTAGCTTTTTGCTTCGCTGTTTTGAATTTTCGTATCGCGATTACGTTTTGTCTCTTTTCTGCATATTACAAAGTCCCCTTTTCCACACGTCAAGTTTTCTTGAAAGCAAGTCGAGTTTGTTGGATAACGGAACATAAGGAAAGTGGAAGGAACAGACTTAAATGTACCTTCAAGTTTTTGTTCTATTTCACTTGCACACATGAATTTTTTTTATGTGCAACTCTTTCTTATTCTTTCGAACTTGATCGTCAACTGTCAAAATGTCGTCAAATGGTGTAAACTGAATCCTCAAGCTAAAAAGGGAATGTCAAAAACTTGACCGTCAAGACTTGACGAGTGGAAGCCGTTTAAAATTTGATTCAACGTTTACTTCAAGTGATACAAAGTGTATAAGTTTTACAAAAAAAATAAAAGAACAACTCTTAAAAATGCCCAAGGAAAAGCCACCAAAGGTCTTTCATTTGCAAAAGATGGTCGATGAATTCGGTGGTGACATATTTTCTTCTGATAGAAAAATACTGTTTTGTTAAAATATGTGAAGTCAAAGTTGATGCTAAAAAGAGATTCACAGTACAGCAACATATTGGGCGAGAAAAACATAAACGAGCCTTGGAATTTATGGAAAAAAAGAAAAGCAAACAGTTGCTTCTTTCTGAAGCAACGTCTGGGAGCAGTACAAGCTCCAACGAGTTTTTTAAGAAACAATGCGATACATTTGTGTCGGCTAATATTCCACTAAGCAAGTTGAACAACCCACAATTAAAAGGCGTTTTGGAGAAACTATGAACTAGAGAACTATGAGAAACATTGAAAAATTACTATACGAAAAAATGACCTAAAAACTTTTTACATTTGGAATTTACGAAACATAAATGGAACTTCTAAATAACAAGGAAATATCTAAGAAGCAGCAGGAAAAAGATGACATGTCATCGAAATCCTAGCCCTGTATATTAGCATTGCCACTTTTATGTATTATGGATAAATGTGGGACAAATAATAAGAAAGGAACATTTTTGTAGGGTAAATAGAAACAAATCGCTGTTTTGTGTTTTTGAAGCTTTGTTTTTAGTAAATTATTATTACATATTATTTTAAGTTTAGCTTTTTGTGTTCTTAATTTTTTATATACAATTTTTATTTTAATGTGTACCCTAAATGTGATACATAATTTTTTTATTGCCGTCTGACAGAGAAACTGTTGAACATTAATCAAAAATTAGTTTTTGAAAATTGACACATTGCTTTAATTTCATATTTTTAGTCTTTTTATTAAATCTGTTGGAACTCTAAAAAACTCAAGTTTTCTTTGTTTCACGTTTTATGGTAGATGGCAGAACTTCTTTTTGACATTATTAAAAATTTTTAAATTAATTATATGTATATACTAGTATCGACTGTGGGCGAAATTCGATCATATCATAATCGAGTTTTGTTTTTCTTTTTTTAATGAGCGCATCAAATCATATAATGAACAGAAAGAACGGTGTCAGTGGCCACTTCTTGAGAAGTGTCTGAGTCACTCTCGCATTCTACACTTCCTCCAGTATGCTACAAGAACGATGTTCAACAGAGCTGTGTCACTATGTATTTTTTTGTGGTTTCTCATTGTCCCATTGGGGAAAAAAGTTTTAACTTTCTGAATGAACGGTGTCCCAATGAGAGTGCACGACTTAAAGTTGGTGCCATTTTTGAAAAATTGTTGAAATTGGCTATCTTTGAAACTCGATTAATATTAAATTGAAACATTCAACTTTCCAATGCAATAACAATATACACTTCTATTCAGACACTTCTATTGTATCCAAAAAGCTAGGAAAAAAAACAACAACCACAAAGCTCTGTTGAAACTTTTCACTTTTTTCACTCTCGCATTCTACTTCAAGCTGTGTAGCTTGAACAGAGAGTGAAAAAAATGTGAAAAGCTTCAACAGAGCTGTGTGGTTTTTTATTATGTTGTTTCTCTTGCATGGGAAAAAATATGTTTTAAATTTCTAATTTTTGCCTGCCTTTACAACAAAGCATTTGAAATAAAATTATATTGTGCACTTGGTACAAGGAGGGTATATTCTAAAGAGAATTCACCAGACAATTTTTCCCCTTTTGCAGAAAACTTTCAACTTGGTGGATTCGAAATTATGTTCGAATCTCAATATGCCGAAGTGACGAAGCGATGAGAGACCGTAAGAATGGTATTGTAAACAAACTAAGCAGCCAACAAAAATCCACTCAAACAGATTTTTGCGGCAATTAATTCATTAATTAATTAATTAATTAATTCATAATAAAAAATTATTAATTCATAATTAATTAATTCATTAAAACATTTTTCTTCTGATTTTGAAGAACAATTTTGGAACTAATTTTTTAGCAGGTAAAGAAATGTAGACATTTTTTCTAGTTCAAAAATTTTTCCTGACTTTGAAGAAGCTTTTTAATCTTTAAATTTTTTGCTACCATCTAAATGATAGAATTTGTTTTTTTTTTAATTTTTCATGCAATTTTACAGAATAATTTTTTATCTATAAAATTTACCTGTAAGAATTATTGAATATCTTTTTGTTCAAGAATATTTTTTTAAAAAACTTCTAATTTTGAAGAAAAATTTTTGACCCACAAAATTGTAGCTTCTGATGAAAATGATGAACATTTTTTTCAAAAATTTTTCTTCTATGAATTTTTAGCTAACAAAGTAATCATAGAAATTTTATTTCAACAATTTTTCTTTTTGAAGAAAAATTTTTGATCTCTAAATTTTTAGCTACTCGTACCAAAAAAATGATAGAATTTGTATATAAAATTATAAATTTTTCTGTAGAACAACTAGCTAAAGAAATGATAGAATTCTTTTTTTGTTAAAAAAATTTTTCCTTCGATTTTGATGAAAAATGTTTGATCTATAAATATTTATCTGCTAAAGAAATAATAATTTTTTTAAAAAAATTTTCCTCTGATTTTGAAGAACAATTTTAGATCTATAAAATTGTAGCTAACAAAATGATAAAAATTTTTTTCTGTTCAAAATTTTTCTTCTATAAATTTTTAGCTACAAAGTTATAAAAATTTAATTCTAAATTTTTTCTCTTTGAAGAAAAATTTTTCTTCTATAAATTTTTAGCTAACAAAGCAATCATAGAAATTTTTTTATCAAAAATTTTTTTCTCTGAAGAAAATTTTTTTTTGTCCACAAAATTTTTCTCTGATTTTGAAGAGAAATTTTTGATTTTTAGCTGCTAAAGAAATGATAGAAATTTTTCTTGTTCAACAATTTTTCCTTTGATTTTGAAGAAAACTTTTTGATATTTGAGTTTTTAGCTGCTAAAAAAATAATAGAAATTTTTCGTATGAAACCCCCTCCTTGTAAATGGGGACTTCGAAAAAATATTTATTTCGAAGAGTGATGACATGCCGTGCGAGAGAATAAAATTTTAATGAGTATGTACATGAAAACCGGTTTTGCGACAATTGTGACGTCTATATTCTCAAAAGAATCTATTGGACACTATGTGCATGTGTGTGTGATTTTGTGATTTTGAAGAAAAATTTGCGATTTACAATTTTTTACCAGCATAAAAAAAAGAGATTTTTTTTAAAACTTTTTTCTCAGATTTTGAAGAAACATTTCTGATATCTAAATTATTTCGATCTGAGAACGAAATTTATTACATGATTAAAATAAATTTTGTTCAATTTTATTCTTATTTAAAAAAAAACTTTACAAATTAATAATTGGATGATTTTTAAGTATGACATTTTTAGAGTTTACTCCTTTAGAATCGATTTCATATATAGCCCGCGGTATGAAAATTATATAGCGAGTGAAAATCAAGAGTTGAACAAAAACTCAAGCGTTAATTTTTCTGTCATGCGTGAGTTTAGTGATTCTACGCTCAATGGTAGATATTTCGTTTGAGCAGTTGTGGTACTCGGCTCTCAGCCGCGCGACTGCGCAGCAAAATACCAACAACAAAGAAATACCAAAAAAATACACACAGCAGCAATCTTTACTATTATATAAAATTTTGGTAAAACTCGAAAAGTACTGGGTTATTTTTATGAAATAAGTTTTAGAATAATATATTTGTGCTAGAGCACAGTAGAGGAGAGCACAGAAATTTTAATATTAAATTAAAATGTAAAGATTTGTATGAAATCATCGCCGATTCCACGCATTGCTTGGTCGTTTTCTTTTATCCAGTTTTCTTTTACCCAGTGTTGCGAGAGTTTCAATAAACTCCGTGTTGCTCTATGCTTTTCACTTTTTGTGCTAAGCTAGCAAGACACAACGAAAAAATTCTGTTGTTTTGTGTGTTTAGATATATGCGAATTCGCATCGTAGCCGTTGCTCATAACTTGTATTAAAGTACCCTTTGATTAAAACTGATTAAAGAAATTTTATATTTTAATAATATAAAAGCTTGGTTAATTATAAATCTAAAAAGTTTTATTTCATTGAAATTTGTTAAAATTTCTTTGAGTTATTAAATTTTAAATTATAAGCATTAATCTGTTAAAAACAGCACAAAATCGTTGTTTTTCATGCTGTTTTGCCTGAACTAAATTTTCGCGAGTAAGAACAAGCAAAACATAGTTATTTTGGTAATTTTGTAGTAAAGTAAATATACTTCAAATCAAATAATTTGACAAACTCTCAAACAATTTCAATTAACTAAATATTTGTAGATGTAGAATCAGCTAAATTTTTTATTGCTGCGACATATTGGGACATTTAATACAAAAAATGTCCACAAATTGATCTCAAAGAGAAGAAATATGAAAAATTTTAAGAAGTTTTTAATTGTTTCATCATAGTTTTATAAATTTCGATTTGTACCTTTATAATGTACTAGTAACATAGGTACTAGGTTAATGTATAAGAAGTGGCAAGCCGAACGGTAATTAATATATCTTAATTTCTTTAATTTTATAACGTTAATTAAAACGTCTTAATTTCACTCTCATTCTGCCGATCGTACAACAAAAACATCAGAGTGATAGCTAATCTTGCTTTCTTTTGTTTTCATATCAATATGAGCTGTTTTGCTTTACATAGGTATTTTGAGCATAATTTAAAACTCCAAATTAGATAATCTGTTGTTTAGAGGTAAAAACTTCGTATGAAACAATTTTAGAGAACACTTGAGGGTATAAATCGACGTAATAAAAAAAAAAAAATATTTTTTACATAAAATTTCGAGAAAATCGCACTCGAACTAATAGTTTTTGTTAAAAAAATATTTTTTGAGTTTGATCAACTCTTATTTCTTTAACGTAAAAAAAAACTTTAATTAGTTTCTATTTTTCAACCAATTTGTTAATTAAGTTTTCAAAACTGGTTTTAAATCTTGCGTAGCTTCCATACTTTTAAAGTTATTGCGTAAAAAGCAATATTGCCTTAAAATTCAACACTTTTACATATTGATCCCTTCCTTACGATTTTTTCTTGTCTTGACCCAAGTCTTCCATTAGTTATGAAATAGTTCTGAAAGCGAAGACAAAATCTGCAATCAAATAATCTGCAGCTGTGTAAACAATCACCGGATGGGTGTGTGTTTATTTAAAATACGATCAAGCTGAGACCTGAAGAGTTTCAGTTTGATGTTGTTAAAAATGTACAAAATGTTACATTGTCATCTAAATTACCATGGGTGAAGCTTGAATTGAAGCTTCAACCATACTTGCGAATTCCGATGTTTCAGAACCCCTTAAGATTCGAATCTCTTCGAATTCTTTTAACAATTGTAGGGAACTTCTTGTGTAAGAAAATAAAAAAGATTATAACGGTAAGTATACATTTAAGTTGTTTTATATTTTTCGACCTTTATTTGTATATTTTTTGTTTCTTTCTATTTTTTTTGGGCTCTAGGTCTATTTTATTATTTTAAAAACTCTTGATTTTTGGTTTTACGTTACAATATTTATTTTTCAATATTTCGGAACACTTTCGGTGTCCATCTTCAGGAAAACTGAAAATTTTACACAAAAACATTAAATACACAATTCACTTAAAACTAAAAACAATTTTTCTTACTTAGGTAAAATAAATACGTCCGTTTAGTTTCTGTCAGAGTTAAGTTATCACTGCCGTTTGTCTTGTTTATGTCTTGTTATTATGTGTCTGTAGATATGTGCGCATTTTCTGTGTCTGTTTTACAGTTCATTCGTTGATCTGTGGGTGTGTTTATTATATGACCCCTTTTAGATTGATCAAGACTTGAAGTCAAGTTTTTCTGACGTTCTCTTTTGAAGTTGACGAAAGCTTTCACATTGGTCAAGACTTGAATTCAATTTCTTGTCTTCTTTTCTTGTTTTCTTAAAAAATAAAGCGAGATAGGTAGCAAGCAAACTGAAGCAAACTGAATTTTAATAAATTTGCATTAGCTCCTTGTTCCACTTAAAGGACATTTTTGGCTATAAAAATATATTATTATTAAAAATATCTACAAAAACCTCATTTAATAACTCACACACAAATTTTACTGCAACTGAAGTCTAACAAACTCACATTGATATGCGAAAAATAAAATAAAAAGTACTGTCAACAACGCGAAAATAACAAAAGGAACACGAAAAAATCGCCGGTACAGCTTCAAGTTTTTTTTCCCCTTCCGTCGCTTCCGATGTGCGGCGAATTGCCAACAAACTCTGAAACTTGACTTCAAGTCTTGACCAATGTAAAAGGGGTCTATGTAACATTTCTATTGTGTATCGCTTTTTATAATTTTTTTCTTGTAAGTATAAATAATATAATAATAACTATAAAGAACGTATAAGAAAAATTTTTGTGATGTTTTAATTCTACAATTTCGTTAATGTTTTGTTCATTAGCAAATACTCAAAGGTTATTTTTTTTTTTTAAAAATGAAATGTTTCATTTATTTTTGGATAAGTAAATTTTTCATAAAATACAGTTTAGTTATTATTAAAGTAATGCTTAAAAATTCGTAGTTTACATGAACCAAATTGAATAAAGTAATTTCCTGTCAAAATTATTCTTCTCGAGTCACAATTTTGTTCTAAATTAATATTTCTTGCATTTTTTACAAGTATTAAGTCTACATTTATGTTTACAATTTCAGTTAAATTATTTCGAATATAATTACAATTTCCATAAATACTGCAAGGTTTTGATAATTTAAGTTCATTTAGAACTTTATTTTCTTCAAAGGAATATATTTGATTATCAAACTCAAATATTTTTTCGACAGTTGTGTCAATTTGGAAGTGGTATGATCGCTTTCAACGGAATCGTTTTAAACGTTTTTGGCACCTTAATTACAGAAACTAGCAGGCTGTTTTTATATTTAGTTATACGTACTCTTATATATTTTAATTTGCTTAGAGGTTGGCAACTAAGTAATTGCGGATTTTTTTTAGAAAATATATGACAATTTTTTCATGGAACGAAATAACTTTATTCTGTAATGTATTGCCCATTTTGAGCAATGACCTTTTGTCATCTTTCAGGCAGCATAATAATTCCACGTTCAGAAAACTTCTGGTTTTTATCAGCAAAAAACTGAACCAGGTACGATTTGACATCATCATTATTATTGAAATTTTTACCATTCAAGGAGTTTTGCAAAGATCGAAATAAAAAGTAATCAGATGGTGCAAGGTCAGGACTATATGGTGGATGTGGCAAAATACTCCAACCAAGCTCCAATAATTTTTGCCGAGTGACCAAAGATGTGTGTGGCCTTGCATTGTCATGGTAGAATACAACACCTTTTCGATTTGTCAATTCGTGTCGCTTTTCTTCCACTGCATCAATTTTGTTAGTTGTTCAATGTAGACATGTGAATTGATCATCGATCGGTTGGGTGGTAAAAGTTCAAAGTAGACAATTCCTTTGTAATCCCACTAAACTGATAACATAACTTTCTTTTGATGAATATCAGCTTTTGATGTTGTTTGAGCTGGTTCACCTGGCTTGCTCCACGATCTTTTCCGATTGACATTGTAGTAAACAGAACTGCCAGATGGCGGGATTTTCCCCGATTTTCGGAATGTTCCGACTAAAACGGGAATGCGGGGAAAATAATGATCAAAACGGGGAAAGTGTGAAGCTAGTAATAAGCATTTTCAACATTTCTTTTAACTATCTTGTCGAATGAAAATATATCATCTTAACTAAACTTTATGTAAATTTGTTTGACTATTTAGAAGATGGAAAAGTATAAAAATCTTTATACTTTTTGGAACTAATCTGTTCTGGAAAAAATTAACATTATTTCCGTTAGGCATGTTTTTTACAGGTTTCTCTCAGTCAAAATGGAAATCTTGATATAGAATGCAGATCTCTAAGATATATCTTTACGCTGATTTTGCTAAAGGGTTTAATACAACATTGATTCTGACGTTTACTTTAAATAAAATTGCTACGATTTATTTCTGTGCCTTCCAATAACGTTCTTATTCACTTGATTAAATATACTTATTTGGTTAAAAAAAGTAAAAAACAAGTCACCTCTAAACGAGAAAGTGAAAATAATAACATGTTTGATTTAATCTGTGTTGAATCGAGCTTTGATTTAAATTTTCATAAAATTATTTTGTAAATAGTCAATTCAAAAACATATTCAACATGTTATTGGGAGGAAAATGTTACCCGTAGCAAAAGTTTTTTCTCATTTTCAATCTTTTGGTAGTATTTCTTTGTGACCGATGAAAACTTTTGAACAGCAATTGATTGTTACCGAATTTTCAGAACATAGCTGTTAGTGACAAAAAAAAACTTATTAAAGATTTATCAATATTGAGTTTATTGAAAGTTGTTATGCAATAAACTTTTTTAGGATATTTTAACATTTTTAAGTAATCTTTCATTTGGATTAAATAATCTACATTATAAAAATTCTTTCTAAGAGCAGATTTAAAAGGGTTCCTATCGTTTAAAATGTTGCTATTTAAACAATCGAAAAGTTTATTTATTTTGTCTATAAACTTAGCGGTTGAAAATGCTAAGTCCATACAGTCGTTATATTGTCCCCCTTCAATTAATGATCTTATTGCAGCAGCAACTGTGTGACTAAAAAGTTGTGTGGCATATTTAACTTTCATTTTTTCAAACGAATTGGGATAAATATGTTTAAAAGATAGCTTGGGACATAATCGCGTAGTGCTTTTTGAGTCTATTTCATATAATCTGACTATTATTTACCAAGAAACCATTCCATCGGGTGATTCTATATCATTTTTGGTTAGAATATTTCTCATTGATTTTATTAAATGAGGAACATCGTAAATTCCATAAATTTTCTTCTCATTTAACATGCAACGAGGCGATTCTGATGTTATTCCAAACTTTGTAAATGTTCCTCTGTTACTAGGACCTTGGTCACACACAATAGCTCTTATATTTAAGCCTAAATTTTGAGCAGCTTTCAAATTATTCGCTATAAAATCTTTTAAACAACTTAAAGTCAACCCAGTGTCTGATGCATAATAACTTAAATCGAGTTTCCAATTTGAAAATAAACCTCTTAACATAAAAACACAAATTTGTTTGCATAATTTTGTACTTTTTTTGTCGCCATCATCAACAAAGCCTCCTATTTCATCCTTGTGGGAGTTATACTGCAAACCTCTTTTGATAAAAATTTCGTCAAACAATAAAGTCGCCTCCCTTTCTTTGTCATCAAGCTTCGATGTAATTTGGGATAATGCATTTAATAAACCCGAATTCAAACCAGGACCTAAAAACTTTACTGGAGCCCATCTTGAAAGAGATGCCAATGATGGAAGATTTATTTTAAGATCATTACGCAAGAACTTGTATGTTTTTGCTGAGTAAAAATTAATGCTTTGAGCAATTACTTTTTCATCTTCCGTCCATGATTGTTTTTTTTTCACTAACATTTTGCAGAGTGTTTTTTATTTTTTGAAAAGTCTTTGTCGGATTCAATTATATTGCATAGATTATTTTTTTTTTAAATGTTTAGTATGCAAAAAATTTTTCTTTTTTTCTCTTTTTAAACATTCTTTTAATTGCAAAAGTTTTTTTTTCTTAATTTATTATTTTTCTTTTCTTTCTCGAACATTTTTGAAATTTCTGAATATTTTCATCGGTAGTAAAGCTCATTTTGTTCTTTTTTGAGACAGTTTTTACAAAATTCATCACTATTCAATTCATTTGAGGTTAAACAAGTGTGTATAGGGGTTGTTACAGGGACTGGTTTAATACATGATCTATTAAGATCCGACCACAATTGCTTTTGTTTTTCATTTTGAAAAAATAAAAAATTTTCAATATCTACAGACTGTCTGTCTTCTAATTGTTCTGTACCTTGATCAAAAAAATTACTTACTTACTTAGGTGGCCATAACAACCCGTGTCCGGATTTCGACATTTCGAAAACTAAACCAGCCTTGGATAAGAACCCCAATCAAAAAAATTACTCCTTTCAATTGTTTTAATATTTTGAAATTGAGGAATTTCAGTATTTACTTCTTCAACAAGCGTATATGGATCACCCTAAAAATTATTTTCACTATCAATATAAGAAGTGTCAAAGAGACGAAGCTTAGGAATAGCATTCGCTTTGAGAAATTTTTTTCCAAAATATTTTGTTTCAAAATGGTAGTTACAAATGCGTGCTGTGTCAACATTTGTATAATTTAATTTACATAATCGAATCCATTTATTGCGATATTCGAAAACTTGAAAAGTCTAACAGGAAAATTCTCTGAAAAATCCCTATAGCTCCTCTTACATGACTCTATTATGCACCTTTCACCACTTTTTCGTTTATCAATCCGTTTTTTTTTTATCGTATTCCATTTAATCGTTGTCAAAAAAAAGAAAGCGTAGCCGTTAACAAATTATTTTCGAACTAATCCTCAAACCAAATATAATGAATATAAAAATCTTGTCCAGTAAAAATGCAAAAGTCGTCAAAGTTTTTAAACCAAACCCAAAGATTCAAATCGTAGTCCTAAGAAAGCCAATAGTCGTCAAGGAAATAATTTTTACCATATGTCAAATCCAAATAAATTTATTTTAAATCAATATTCCTAATACAAGCAAAATGTCAAATATAAATAATGGTTTCCAACAAATAAAATATATATAAAACGCTGATATAAATTCGCAATCATTAAATAACGCATCCAATTCGCACCGCATCTAACATCAGAATGAATGCTACAAAACAAAAAAGAAAAGCAAAAAACCAATAAAAAACAATGCATACAACAACAGAGCGCATGCGTGTGTCCCACAGAAAAATCATGAAGTGACGAATATCCAAAGCTTCACGCTAGCAATGTTCATTCCCTGTAGGAAAATCAACTAATTTAAAAGTAGTTGATAAAGTAGTTTTTTGTCAACCACAACTAGTTGAAATTCTGACTTTTTTCCATAGAACGAACTAACTTATTTTGTATGGTGATGTCCGCTAAATAAGTCAATTGACTGTCGTCTGCATATATTTTCAACTACTTGTTAAATTAGTTACATTTAAATTATTTTTTTAATTGCTTTAAAATAACCAATTAAAAACTATTACTGATGGCCAAAAGTTAATAATATTTGATGAAATACTCGTAACATGGTTAAATATATATAAGCTTGTAATCTAATAAAAATTTTCAATTAAAACATGCCAACATCAGAGTAGTTGCCGCCTTAATATAATTCAAAGTAGTTCATATACTGGTTTATTTTAAACTAGTTTTTTAACTAGTTGTTTTTAAAAACAAGTTAGTTTGTTCCTATAGGGTTAATATAGGTTAAGTCACTTGAGAGAAAAGCACTCTTTTTCTGCCTTTGCTCGAACTGTCAAAGTAGCTGTTAGCTAAAAATTGTACAGATTCAGGTTTTTTTTTTCTTGACTTCCTTTTATCCATTCTGACAGTTCGACCGAGCTTCTCTCAAGTGACTTAACCTGTATTAATAAAACTTGCACGAAAGCAATATCAAAATATACAGCATTGCGTGGTGGCCACCAAAACACGAGTAACGCTCGTATAAGCGATACGAACGATCGGAATATAAATGAGAGTGTGGGAGCCATTGCATACATTTTTTTTTGGGTTGAAATTTTTATATGGTTTGAGTTTTCTATCTATTGTATGCTCAGTGGTATTGTAGTGGTGTGTTTAGCCACTAAATTAAAATGTTTGGATTGGTTGTTATTAGCTACACATAAATATCTTTTATTAATCCTCAATGATGATCATAGAAGATTAATTGGGTGGGTCTACGGGACGTCAAAATAGAGAAGTTGGAAAACTTAATTGATCCAAAGTCCTAATTTTAACAAATAACATGCTCAAATCATAAAATCATGTAAAATAAAATATTTTCTTATTACTTACCTAAAGATATATTCATTATTGCTCATATTTTCTTATTCCGTATGAGACAAAATAGTGTTCGCAATATATCCATATATGTAACAGTTGTTCCCATAAAATTCAGAAATGAAGTAAGTTATGTTGGAAATTGTAGTTAAAAGGTTTTAGGACTAACATCCCTATTCTACCAGCTTAACAAAGCTCGCCACATTAACAAAATATTATAGTTAATATTAACAAGTTGTTAATGTTCCGTTTTCTGGTGATAATTTCAAAGCTCTTTTCTTTACAATTTTGTTAATTGCAGAAAGTATCTTAAGGGAGTATTCCTGGTTGGAAGGCCGTTTTGCACCCTTTTTGAAAAACTTCTCATTTGAAAACGCAAAGAGTTATTTAAATTCGGGTTTTTTACTGTATTAAGAACATATTAAATTAAACAAAAAATTTTTTTTCCTTTGTACGAGGGCTATTCAAAAAGTTGTCGGACTTCAAAGTTGGGCGTCGAAAAAAAAGGCTGCTTGCGGCCCGGATAACTCGACTTCGGATCATCTGAAATGGAAGAAGTAAACGGCGTTAGATTCAGTAATCATAATTTTGCGATTATTTTTACAATATGGCGGTCAGTGAAAAATTAGACATTTTTTGTATTTTAGTGTAAAAAAATAGTAAACAGTTGTTTAAAATTGTGTTTGAAGTAGGGACCGGAATAGTGGAAATTCTGCGTCGATTGCACTTCGTTTCATCAAAATCGGTTCAGTAGAACCGGAGAAAAGTGATTTCGAAGTTCAAAAACATGGTTTTGAAAAAACTCAAGAACATTTTAGGCAATAAAACATTTTTTTTTTTGTGAAATACTTACATATATCAATCTGCAATATCAGCCCCATAAAGAACACCTTACTCTTCTTCAAAAAATGAGCACTCAGCGGCTCTTTGTGCTCTTTGGGCAGTTCTACCTTCTTTTGATGCGGCCAGAGCTCTGGATTCGGACCTTTTCAAACGTTCTTCGTTCCGAGACATGGCGAAATCATATGTGACGTTGCCAATCGGGATGACCACTAAGTTCATTATTTGAAGTATTGGAAATAAACCTTCGTTAAATATGACGGTTGCAATATAATTGGCAATCTCAATAGTGCGTGCGCCGGTGTGCATATACTGCCGTTTCAAGGGACGAGTTTTTCGATTGCTACCAGTGTTTCTTTTATTTGCATTTCTATTACTTTTTTTATCCATTGTCTTTAGCACAAACAAAAATTTTTATCCAAACTGTACTTTTCAAAACTATGCGCGCGAGCGTCCAGTTTACAACTCAATTCAAAGTGAACTAAACGCTGCCAACATTCGAATACCTAAGCTCTTAAATATGTATTCATTTAATTTTAAAATGCGTATACAAACAAGTTATTACCTACTAAAGAAACCGTTGCATTAAAAAAGTAGCCAAATTAAGCAAATCGCATTTTGGCGAAAATATTGCTGGACAAAAAAAGCCATATCTCCTAAAGTATTTCGAATTTCAAAAAACCTTTTAGAACAATATTCTGAAATATCCAAGTTATAAAAGTATGCAAAAAAAAAATAAAAAAAAAATTTTTGCCAACCAGGAATACTCCCTTGACAACGACAACATAATCTCTTATGTATTTAGCTAGAGAATTGGTTTGTAAATAATAAAAATAGTATAAATAATAATATAATATTGAATTAAAATAAGCTGCTCCTGCGTGGCTCACTCAAACTTTGTTTGACTATTAAAAAAATGTTAATTTGTGTTTTAACCCTCATCGGTCCTCGAGGAAATGCATCGAATCGGTCCCATGTATCAATTTGATACACATTCAAAAAAACATTTAAGAAAATCGTTTTAAAAATTAAAAAAATTGTTTGTTTTATATTTTTGTAGTTCTATTTTATTGTTTTCATAAATTTATATTTAGAAAATACATTTACAAGTAATGAAAATTTTAAAGAGAAAAATGTCAAAAATGCTTATTTTTGTGGCTATGTGCCTTTATAAGCGCATTTTTCGCAAATATCATAATGATGATCATTACAAACATAATTCTTATAATTATCACAACGATTTGAATACAAATTTTTATTGTTTTTATATGTACATATGTAGCAACGGCCGCGTTTCGTAGTTTTTGGCAAATGGGTAATCGCCGGTAGTGCTTCAATATTGAGCCTTCGAGGCTGAGATTTCCGCTTTTCTATGTATTTTCCCACAAGAGCCATTCCAAGCTCCTCAATAAATATTCCACGACGTTAATTTTTATTGGTTTTGTTGTTTTTCCAAGCCGGAAATAGCGAAATATACGTTATATTTGCATTCAATGGACTCACGTCCAACATGTTGCAAAATACTGCCATTGCCCACCGATTTATCTTCCTTTTGCAAGTGTAGGTAGCCACCATCTGGTCCATAGTGTCCACGCCACTCTTGGTTTTGTTATAATCCTGAATAAGATTCGGTTTCTTCTCAGAATTTTCACTTATAATGACGGCATTGTGCCTTGTACTTAGCAGTTTAACATATCTATACGGCCGAGGCACATACGACAGCAAAATGGCTTGTAATTTGTGGTCATATACAATAATATGAATGGTCGAATACACAGGTTTTTTCCATATCCAACAATACTGGAGGAATTTCGGTCCTATTTTTCCGTATAGTGCCCAGAATAGTCATTCGGCGTTTATGTAACTCTTCAGCCAGTTCATAAGATAGGAAGAAGTTGTCGCATGTGATATTCCTCTCCGACAGCCCATTTACCAAATCCAAAACAACACGGCGCCCAATACTGCGCTCTAGAGTGGCGTTGCGATTGCGACCAACATAAATTTGCGTGTTGTAAACATACCAGGTAGCTGAATTGGCCAAAATCCAAATCTTTATGCCGTATTTAGCCGGTTTCGACGGTATGTATTGTCGAAACGGACAGCGTCCTCGAAATGGAACTAGCTGTTCATCTTCTGTAACATTTTTGCCTGGAATGCATGCAACTTGCAAATGATGGCTCCATTTTTCATATATGGTGCTTATCGGTGCCAATTTATCACGGACAGAAGCAGTATTGGCATTACGTTCTTCTTTATCGTCAAATCTGATACATCCATGAATTTTTTTGAACATTTTCAGTGACATTGTGTCTAGAAATATTGGTCGACCGGTTTTCTCATTCCAGAGTTGTGTAATACATTCACCATATGAACGATACACATCAGCAAGCAGTAGCAATCCGAAGTACGCATGTAGAGTATCCATATCTATTTGTTCCCATTCTTCTTTGTATTTCCGCAAACCATATAAATTCTTCATATTCAAAATAGTATTTTCTATCGGTCGCAGAAACAAATCAAATCTCTACAACATGAGCAAAACATATACAACATGAGCAGCTGCAACTAGTTTTGGCCCTACAATAACAACAAAAAGAAACAAACACTGAATATGAAGCACAAAACAAGAAGGGTAGGTTTTTTACCTGAAACAATAATATCAGCACGCCTATATGAATTTCTTCGGTTATTTTCGAATGGGTCCGTTGAATATTGAATTTTTTTATTTTTTGACATTTCTTCAAATTTCTTCTTATTTCTGGCTATTTCTTCTGCCACATTTTGTTCCAGTGGCTCAACATCGTACTCATCAAAATGCTCACTCATTTCTGCAACGCATTCTTCCATTGTGAAATCATTGTCACTATCTACTGGAGATTCTTCTGCTTCACTTCCAGATTCAGAATCCATATCATATTCGTCTCTTTGACGGTTTTCACGTAGATTTCTTAAATTTTTTTTAAATCAATTGAATGTATGTATAACTCAATGAAAGTATGCGGCAGATAAAAATCACTTAAAAATTCACTAATATCACTTATCACTTCAAACAAATTCAATTCAATATTCACTCGTGTGTGTTCAAGAACATACTGAAAACAAAAAAATGAAATAAAACGAGCCTAACCCAAAAAACAACTGCAATAAACCATCGGCATTGTATCAAGTAACTATTTCGTCTCAGGTAAAACCAGAAATGCCCAAACATTAAAAACTCATTAGACCGATTCTACAGGCAAAATCTTGCTATTTCCCAAAAACCGACAAGACAAAAATTGTATCAAATTGATACGAGGGACCGATGAGGGTTAAATAAAAAAAATCTTGAGATTACTTATGGCCCTATTATGATTTACAACCAAACTGAGTTGGGTTGTCTTGAACACAACTCAACTTGGCACACAACTGGAATATTATTTGGTATCATGACTTACAACCATTTTAAGTTGAGTTGTGTGGAATACTTTCCAAATTGTAATAGAATTTAATGGAAATTTTGACAGCTGAATGTAGACAAACACAGCTGTTTCGCATTTTTATAATTTTCATTTATTGCAAATTGTGAAGAAAAATTGTGAATCTAAATAATAAAACAAGTGAGATTTAGAATGGAAAGCAGTTTCGATTTATTTTTTGTGGACGGGGGGGAAAGCGACGGAGAGGAAAGCTGCGTAAATATTGCGCGCTTCCGGAAGTCACTACGCGATCATTCAAATCCTCTTGAACTGCCGCACATCAAGTAATGAGCTGAGATTAGATATTTTTCAATTGATTAATGAAATACTTTTTCACAGATTTCTGAGTTATTTCAGACTGAACAAGGAGTCCTTTAAGCATGTCTTAGAGGAAATTCAAAACCACCTAAAACCCTCTTCCATACTACCCACTTTAAAGTTATGCACTGCTCTCAGGTTCTTCGCAGAAGGGAGCTACCAGAAGTGCACTGGCAATGACTTTAATATAGGCCTGGCGCAACCAACTGTGTCCGTGATTTTAAGCGAAGTTCTCAGTGTTATGGAGCAGATAATTTTCGGAAAATGGATTGTCGCTAAGCTCACAGAAGAAGAACAAAAACCCTCATAAATGTCATTTTATTCGCGGACAGGCTTTCCTAGGGTTATTGGATGCATAGAAGGCACCCATGTCAGCATAATTGCGCCTGAAAAAGATATTCAGCACCTTTACCTCAATAGGAAAAATTATTACAGTTTGAACGTAATGATTGTGAGTACAATTAGTCGTATATATATTTCATATTCAATTAAAGCACACATTATCTAGGTATGCGATCATGAAATAAACATACGCAGCGTAGATGCTCGTTATCCTGGATCTAACCATGATTCCCTTATTTGGAATTTAAGTGACTACAAGCAGTTTCTCCACAGCAATATCCAAGAAAACTCATGGGTTTTAGGTAAGATTAATTTTTCAATCAAGTTTTTTTCTATTTAGTATTTTTTGTTTGTTAGGCGATGCTGGATACCCCTTGGAGCCCTGTTTCATGACTCCTTTCCGAGCAACGACCACTGATTCCCCAGAGTCTCGCTACAATTATATTCATGCGAAAGCTAGGAATATAGTTGAACGAACCATAGGTGTCCTTAAAAGCAGGTTTAGATGTCTTCTTTCCAAACGTGGATTGCACTATAAACCGGAAAAAGCCACGCAAATTATAAACGCATGTTGTGCTTTGCACAATATTTGCAAACATTTTAATGTTGAGCTCGAGGAAGAACTGCAGTTCCCTAATGAAGAGGACTCCCAAAATAACGTTCCAGCTGAACATAACATTGAATTCGCCGGAGATATAAGAAATAGGATCATGCAATCTTTTTAATGAATTAGATTTCAAATAATAACATAAATAAAAGAAACACATATGTATGGTAAAAAAATGTATAAAGCTTTTTTTATTAAAAATAGGTTTAAAAATATATCACTTCATGTGCCTTAAGCTATATCAAACTGTTGTGGTCCCAGTTATGAATAAATAAAGACTCGCGGTTAATACTAAGACAACCTTTTATTATCGCTTGTAATTCAAGAAGTGATCTAAGAATAATTGTGTGTTAAGCTCATAACCTCTAACCAACGTGTCTGCGTGGCGTTGCCACCTAAACCCCACAGTTATATTGTAGGGTTACCCTAACATCTCCCCCTTTTTAGGAAAGGTCATAGTCCTTCGTCCAAACTGGAAGGTGGATGGCTCTACGTGTGGAAGTCCTCGGCATTGTTTGCTCTGGCGTGCAAGAAGATTGTTCGCTGACGCTGTGACTGCTCTCATTAAGATCCACATCCTGCTCTAAAAGTTCATTTAACCTGGTTGAATCAGAAGATCTCTCCATCGACTCCGCACTGCTCTGAGCCGTAAGGTATTGTGCTGGGGTGTTAGGTAACTCAAACGTATCATACAAAATTCTGGTGGGGTGTCTTTCAGCTTCCGGAATGCTTGCATATCTTGTTTTTAGTTGGTTGGCGTGCGAGCGGATGAGCTTCCTCTTGGTATCGAATATAAGAACGCTGTAATTCACTGCTCCCACTCGTTCCATAATAGTGCCTGGAACCCAAAATTCGCGATTATTGCGATACACTCGTGCGAAAACCAAGTCGCCCGCTTTAAAATCCCTCTGCTTTGCACCATGTTTTTTATTGTATTGATTATTTTGCGCTATATTTTCCTTCACTTCCTGCGGCGCCGATGGTGGCTTCAGTAAATCCCATGTGGTCTTAATCTTTCTTTTTAAGAACGCCTCGGCTGGTGAAATTCCATCTGGCACATTTGGATTCGGTGTTGAACGATAGGTTTGCAGGAAAGTTTCCAAATTCTCCAGACTGGTTCCCTCGTTTTTCAGTTTCCCAAGTGCGCGCTTAAGCGTATCTACAAACCGCTCTGCCTGACCATTGGATTGTGGATGGTACGGTGCTGTTCTTATATGTGTTATTCTTCGCAACTCCAGGAATTCCTGGAACTTTGCACTAACAAATTGTGTTCCATTGTCGGATACAAGCTTGTCACAGTCACCGTAGCGAGAAAACATTTCATTAAGCTTGTTAATGATGATATCCGAAGTTATATTGGTGATTTCAAAAATTTCCGGCCATTTTGAAAATGCATCAACTACCACAAGGTAGTACATTGAATTGCATGGACCAGCAATGTCGATGTGTAATCGCTCCATCGGTTTTGTTGCCATCGGCCATGATTGTAATGTGTGTTTGACTGGTAACTTGCCTGCTGCTGCGCATTTTTGACAGTTTTGGACGTATGTTGTAACATCCGCATCTATACCCGGCCAGTAGACGTGACTTCTGGCAACTGCTTTCATGCGCTCTTTACCCGGATGGCCTCGATGTAGCTGCTTTAAAATTTTTTTCTGTAGTCCAAAAGGTATAACTACCCTTTCGTTGAACAAAAGGCATCCGTTTACAACACACAGTGCATCTCGACGTGCATAGTATGAAGACAGTTCTGGAGGGCCCTGAATCTTCCAACCGAAATTGAGCGAATCTATGACTGCTTGCAATATTTTACAATTTTGTGTTGCTTGTTGAACCATGTTGAAGCTTACTGGCAGTTTACTGAATTGATCGTTGAGTGACTCTGATAGGTCTTCCTCGAATCTTGCACATGCTACGACGATATCCTCTTCCGGACTTTCCGTGTTGGTCATTAATCGCGACAGTGTATCTACGCAGCCAAATTCCTTTGTATTAACGTATTGTATTTCAAAATCATACATCATAAGCATGAGCGCCCAACGTTGCAGTCTATTTGCTGTGTAAACTGGAATGCCTTTTTGACTGCCAAAAATTGCCAGCAGAGGTTTGTGGTCCGTGCAAAGTAGGAACTTTCTTCCAAAAATGTAGCGATGAAATTTCTTCACTGCGAAAATCAGACCCAATGCTTCTTTCTCTATCTGTGAATACTTCTTTTCTGCCGGCGTCAATGTACGCGCCGCATGTGCAATAACCTTTTCTGATTTATCCGGATATACGTGGCAAATAAACGCACCTATGCCTTTGCCGGACGCATCCGCAGCCACTTTGATTGGTAGTTGAGGGTCAAAATGCGTAAGCATTAGCTCAGAATTTAAAATCTTTTTATATCTTTCAAAAGCTTCCTCACACTCGTGTGTCCATTCGAACTTTGAGTTTATGATAAGAAGCTTATCGATAGGCGCCCTTATATCGCTCATTTTACGTATATATTTACCGTAGTAGTTTATTGAACCTAAGAAGGACCTTACCTCACTGACGTTTGTAGGCCTCTGCATGTCCAAAATACTTTTTATTTTCTCCGGGTCTGGCCGCAATCCTGTTTGGGTCACAATATTTCCCAAATATTTGACTTCTGCAGCAAAAAATTTACATTTTTCAAATTTGATACTAAATTTGTACTCGCTGAGACGCTGAAGAACTTTGCACACATTTTCATAATGCTTTTCCCACGTCGAGCCGCCGATAATAATGTCATCAATGTAAGCTGATGTATCGTCGATACCGGCCAACATTGAGTCCATTATTTGTTGAAAAGCTCCTGGAGCGCTTTTAATGCCAGGTGCAAGTCTGTTGAAGGTGAACAATCCCTTATGCGTGTTGATTGTAAGCAGCTTTGCTGAGTCCGGAGTGACTTTGGTCTGTAGATAAGCATCAGATAAATCTATATGCGTGAAACAACAACTGTGTGCAATTTTCGCATATATATCTTGTGGTATAGGCAAAGGGTATTGGTGTGACTCCAAAACTGCATTTAACCCAGATGAGTAATCTCCACATATTCTTATTTTTCCCGATGCTTTTTTAACCGCCACTATCGGTGCCGCATATTCTGAAAACTCGACTGGTGTAATTACGCCTAAATTTTGTAGACGCTGTAGTTCTGCATCAATGAGTGGTAGCATCGCGTATGCCACCGGACGTTTCGCTCTAAACACAGGCTTAGTGTTTGGTTTTAATTGTAGCTGCACCTCAGCTTTGCTGCATGTAGACGGATTGTCATTAAAAACCTCAGAGTATTGTTGCTTGAGCGTAGATTCTGCAGCTTTGACGTCAATTTTCGTTGGACCAGCAACCTGATTGCAAACGCTACTTAGTGGCTTGTCCCACAGCCTGAAAATATCGCACCAGTCCGTACCTAAAATGTGAAGAGAGTCAATATCTGCGACCGAAAGAATACATCTAGCTACTTCCCCATTAAGCCGAACTTCACATGGAAATTCGGCCAGCAACTTAATATGGTCGTTTGAGGCACTAGTGACGTAGTAGTTTTGTAACTGCTTCCCTGGTCTGCCCATTTTCTCCCAAGCTGACTTTCCGATTATAGTTATATCTGACGCAGTGTCAAGTTGGAGCCGGATGTCATGACCCCTACTAGAATTTGTTGAAGGTAAACTCTTGATGTTGACTGTAACGAATTTCCTTCGCGCTGTGTGTGTGACACAATTCACGCGTACTATGTTTGATTGAGTCTGAGCGCTTGGCTGCTGTCGCCAGTTCCTGTGACTCCTGCTGTTTTGTTGTGAATGTGGTTGGGCAAGCCCTTGCACCCCGTATGCTTTGCAAAAACCTTCCTTATGGCCCATGATGCCGCACTGAGTGCATTTGTGATGTCAATAATTGCAATATTTTGAGTAATGCAACGCTCCACAATTCCAGCAAGGCGTTTTTGGAATCTTTTTCTGACTATGCGATCTGTTTGATGATTGATTTTGTGTGCTGACAGCATTTACCGCCACGCTTACAGATTCCTCTACAAGTGCCGTGTCTTTCTTGAGGTTTAGGAATCGCTGTGCCATCGTGACGAGTTTGGTTACCGTTTGATTTGCGTCCTCTTCGAGAGCTGCAAGTGCCCGAGTGCGAACCTCGGCGTCGTGGTGTGATTGTAAGCCACATACAAATATAAGACATTTGAATTGGTCTGCTGACATATGTGTGAGATCGAATTTCTCACAACTTGCGTTGACGCGTGCTGCATACGTCACTAAATCTTCCTGTGGAGATTTTGCTGTCTGAAGGCACCTGTATCGTGCGCTGAACGTTGACTCTTGTGAGCCGAACATAGTGCTGAGTGTTTTAACTGTGTCGGTGAAAGTTAAGTCTCTTGGGTTCCGCGGCAAAATGCTTGCAGCATACTTTGTGTAAACTACTGGATTCAACTTCCGTATTAAAAGCCGTATGCGTGCTGCGTCACCCAGATTTTTGCCATCTACCAGGAATGTGTCCTCGTAGCGGTCATACCACGCGTTGAATGTCAATGAGTTCTCCGGATCGTAGTAGAACTCCGTGATGCTGCTTGCAAGTGCTTCCATTAACATTTCCGGCCCAATGCTGGGCTGCGCAGGTGCTCCTGCTGTTAACGTTGCAAGCAGCCTGCTTTGCACTTCGAGAAGTTCCACAAGTTTTGGATCCGAAGCCATTTCACTTTAATCCTCGTCGCCAAATCTGTTGTGGTCCCAGTTATGAATAAATAAAGACTCGCGGTTAATACTAAGACAACCTTTTATTATCGCTTGTAATTCAAGAAGTGATCTAAGAATAATTGTGTGTTAAGCTCATAACCTCTAACCAACGTGTCTGCGTGGCATTGCCACCTAAACCCCACAGTTATATTGTAGGGTTACCCTAACACAAACATAAATATCACTTCGTGAGCTTTAAATTAAAAAAAAATATGCATATATATTAATATCAGTCCATGAATTTAGACTTAAATTAAAGGAAATATATCACTCTATGTGCATTAATATTAAAAAATAAATAAAAATTTATACTTAAATAATACTTAAAATTTAAATAAAAAAAAAAAAAAATGCATCTTTAAATGATAGCAAAAAAAAATATTCAAATCAGCTTCAAAATGTAAACAAAAAACCCAACAGACATTTTGGAAACACTCAAAACATTAGAAAAAAACTAAGTAAAAACAATTTGATAAACAAAAAGGCCTACGAACTCAAAAATAAATAGTTGCATCCAGCATTCAACATTTGAATTTTTGCTTTTGTGTATTCCATGTTCGCCTCATGGAGCTCTCTTGCTTGATCCATTTGTTTTTCCAACAATGCAACTTTTTTCTGTTTGAGCTCATAGGTCTTTTTGTTTATTAAATAGTTCTTGTAGCTAGTTTTTTCTAAGGTTTTGAGTGTTTTTAAAATTTCAGTATGGTTTTTTGTCTGTGTTAAAATTGCATTGAGACGTTGCTCCTCAATATTCTTGTTGTCGTTTGTTCGCCTGCGCCTAGGATTTGATAGAGATCGGCTAGGACGCGGAGGAGATGGGCTACGATATGGAGATCGGGTAGGAAGTGTAGGTGATCGGCCAGGTTGTAGAGGAGATCGACTAGGAGTTTGGGCACATTCGTTAGGAAGTTGGCAGTTTAACTGGCCGGAATTAATTAATTTATAATTTAATAATTTAATAATTATTATATATATATAATAATAATTTAATAATTTAATTTTCCGTTTCATTTGAGCAAGAGACATTCTCATGGTTTGTGAAAGCTCTCCTGGTGGTGTCAATGTGGTGTGGAGTCTTATTAAGTCTACCACGCTTCCTTCAAGCGGACTCAAACTTATTTCTTCCGACGGACCTCCTCCTGTTGCGGACAAATTTTTCTTATTGTTTACCAACTTTCTTTTTAAGTTGGCTTTATAGTGTATCCACACCTAGTAGAAAAAACAATTTTTTTTAAAATATACTTTCATTTAATGAATTTTATAAACAAACCCTTTGCCATTCCTACGACGAGCGTGCTGGAGGTCCGATGCTATTTAGCTCAACCGTAAACTGCTCCCAGAGCTCATTGGTCAGCTGCTTGCTCGATCCAAAATGACCTTTTCCCCTATCCACATCTGTGGTGCGTTTATGTAACTATTCTCTACTAGTTTTTTCTCAACTGGAGCGTTCATAGAACTGTGGTGAGTTGAGTATTGTATTTTCTACTAGTTGAAAAGTTCTCGTCAGCTTTATACTTGTAGAGTCTGTCAATTTGCGATTGAGAATGGATGGTGTATGATTGTTATTTCGTTTAAATTTATTAAAATTTTTTATTTATTTCGGGTGGCTGAAATCCAAAAACAAGAATTAAAACATTCTCAAAAGTGTTGTTGGAATTCAACAATAACAATTGTTAAAAAATTCATCAACTGCATTGCTAAAATTTTGTATTGATTTTAAGAATTAATTTTTCTTCAATTTGATTTTTTTCATATTTATACCCTAACGCGTACTGCGTAAGGGGTAAATTAACTTTGTCATTCCGTTTGTAACGCCAAGAGGGAGGCGTAGAAAAATATAAGGTATAGAAAAATATATATATTTTTGATCAGCATCACCTCCTGAGTCGATTTCAGTGTGTCCGTCTGTCAACAATATTACAGCCATAATTTTAAAGCTATCGCGATGATATTTAAAAAATATAAGTTTATTTTTAAAGAAGGAAGAGTGAGTTCGAAAATGGGCCAAATCGGATGAAAACCACGCGTACCTCCCATACAAAGTGACTTTATTTTAACCGCAAAATCTCTTCAAAATCCACAAACTTTAATGAAATGCCTTGAAATTTTGCATGTGAGGTATGATTTTCAATATAAATCATAGCAATGAAATTTGGAAAAACCGGATGAAAACCACGCCTACCTCCCATACTAAGTGACATTATTTTAACGGTAACATCTCTTCAAAATCCACTAACATTAATGAAATGCCTTGAAAGTTGGCATATAAGCTTTGGTCTTCAATATTAATTTTAACAATGAAATTTGGAAAAATCGGATAAAAACCACGCCTACCTCCCACGCAAAGTAGCTTTATATTAACCGTAAAATCCCTTAAAAATCTGCTCAAATTGCAGAAATGTCTTGGAATTTTGCACATAGGCTTTTATATATAATTACTATGATATTTGGCCAAATCGGATGAAAACCACGCCTACCTCCCATACAAAGTGGTTTTATTGAAAACGTAAAATCGCTAAAAAATCTGCAAAAATTACAGAAATGTTTTGAAATTCTGCATACAAATTTTGATATTTAACATAAGCCACTTTTTGATATTTGGCAAAATCGGATGAAAACCACGCCTACCTTCAATACAAAATGACGTCATCAAAATTGAAAAACTTTCGTAAATATATAAAATTGAATGACATCGTGTCTGTATGTACCCAAGTTCCGCCCACGTCGTTTATCCAACCCATACATATATTCTTCGGTAAAATGTGGAGTCTTTATACTAGAAAAGTGGGTGCAGCATTTTACTTTGTTTACAAATTACTCTATGTGGCAGCTGAGGGTAAAATTAAATTAAGCGTATGACACAAATATTTTGCAGATTATACATAAAAATTTTATAGATGTCTAAAGACTTCGGATATACTTTAGTACGGCCGCGGGGGGGGCGTATTTTAGCTTCGGTATCCTGCCGAAGCTCCATTCCTTACTAGTTTGATATCTCGAAGAAGAGCCATATCTCGAAAAAGAGAGAAAGTTCATCATGCTTTGAATGGTTGTCACATTAAATTTAAAAAAAAAACAGTAAAATGTTCCCTGTATCGGGTATTTCCTTACGTCAGATCCCGGTGAACGCTATTTTATTTGCCCGCAGCCCCGATTGCAGTGTGCTGGTGTTCGGTGCTAGCATGTCGGTGCTCGGCATTTCTGTTTGAACTTTTTATATGTGTTTGCTGTTGAGAGTGCAGCACACTGTATAGAGCTCCGGTGCTGGGGCTTTTGGGTGCGCACCATTCCGAATCCCGCTGGACAGCATCAACTACATAAGCGACAGTACAGCGCGATCAAGCATTTTAATACAAAAAATTTAAATTTGCCAAGTTTTCAATGCTGAAATTCACGCAAAAAAAAAAAAAATCATTACAAACAATTTTCAAATTGAAATTATACAGTTTTTACCTTATATAACGTATTGATCTAGATGCAGTTGAGATTAAAAATTTCTTTTTTTATTTACTTGATTGGCACAAATGTTTCTTAAACAAGAATACAATTCTCAATCACAAATGTCAAATTGTCAACCCACCATAAATATCTCAATTGGTGAGTTTCATGATATACATAAACACTTGTTTTCTATCGGTAGAGTTTAGCAGAGTGATTGAGCATGACGTCACTACCAGTAGAGAATTTCTCAACTAAGTTACATGAACGCACCACTGGGTGCTTCTCTAACAAAGAAACCATTCTTTCGAACTGCTTCTTGTTAGTAATTTTCCTAAAGTGTGCTAAAATTAATTAAAATCGTTTAATTTTAATAATTAATGCAACTTACAATATATTTGCCATCATTTCTTTTAAACACAACCAGAAGACAACCTTAAAAATGCAGTTGTAGAATTTTGACATTTAACACAACCGCATCCAAGTTCGGTTGTTTTTCATAATGCCAAGGTTCATAATGTCGCAGGGCTAATCGCACTCTCTTCTCAGTACCCATAATTTTCAAAACCAGCCAATTTTGCGAATGATTACGAAAGAAAAACGGATGATAATAGAGAGCACTTGCAGATTTTCTATGAGATGTCAACTTCGATTTGACAATTATGGGCACTCGCTCTCTCCCTTGCGACAACCTTATAAATCAACCTTGGCCTTTACTATGAAAGCCTGGGCTTAAAGGGTGTAAACGCCTTTACTATGAAAACCTGAGCTAAGTCTTGCACATGTGCACGCGCCTGTGCTCTGGTCAAGACTGCCTTTCCTATGCTAGCGCGCCGCTTTTTATTTGCTTGCGCTGTTTTTCTGTTTCACTGTTCGGTTGTTTTGTTTACATGCATGTGTATGCATGTATGCGTGTATGTGTATATTTATTTGTATGTAAATATTATTTGTACAAAGTGTATACTTGTGGTGTTTCTTCGGGCGCGAGCGAGACTTATTATCGCGAGTTAAAATATTTACTTTTTTTAATTGATGTGCCGGAATTTATAATATTTTTATGCCAGCGCTTTAAAACGCTGTTGGCCTGTTTTAAAAAAAAAAGAACTTTGTGCCGTGTTCCAAAATTGGTTGGCACAAAGTTGAATTGAAAGGAGCAAGCTTAGAAGCTCAGAACTTAATGATATTATTTTGGAAAATGTTCTTCTGTTATAGTAGACTAACAGGATTTTTCATATTTATTACTATACTATATTTATTATTTAATACCTATAGGAAAAGTTCTAAAAAGCAAAATAAATATAAATAAAAAAAATATATGTTCATAAATTACATATAGTGGGCGGCATAATTATCAAGTGTGTGTGTTCAGTTCAGTGTTCGTTTAAAATAATAATAAATAAGTGCGTGAATGTAACAACAAAATTGCAATAATGTAACCGAGTTCAATGTGCGTTTTAAATAAATAAGTGCGTGAGTGTAACAACAAAAATGCAATAATGTAACCGAGTTCAATGTGCGTTTTTAAATAAATAAGTGCGTGAGTGCAATAGCATGACTAAGTTCAATGTTCAATAAAATAAATGTTTAAGTGCCTAATATAGCTAATTTTAGTTTATGATACTAAATGTATATTAATATTAAATGTATTTAATAAATGAATAGTTGTGTGAATAATAATTAAATAAATGTTTAAATGTGTACTGTGGAGTGCACTAAATACTGTTTTTTTTTTTTTTTTAATTATTAATGATAAAATAAAAATAATATAATATTATCTCGAATATCAGCATTTTATGTTTTATTAATTCTGTTCTCTTTATTTATTTTTATTTTATTTGCTTTTTCTTAAATTCAGTTTATTCATTTTATATTTTTATTTAATATATATATATATACATATGTCTAAACATTTTGTTTTTTTTACATTTCACTTAATGTTTGTGGGACAGAAATTGATGCACAATTTCTTGTCCTCACACAGTAGCTACATATATTTGCATTATTTATAGGGCTCTCGAATTTCGAGTACCCGGCTAACCGAGTAGTTCCAATTACCTGAGCCATACCCGGATACCCAAGAAGTTCCGGGTATTAAGCTTCGGGTAGCTTAAAGGTTTTAAGCTTATTTATGAAAGAAAAGGCGCGTTTATGTTGCGAGATTGCTGCTTGTGACAGGTTTCTGTTTGTTTTAGTTTTTTCCTTGTGGTGCATTTTGTGAAAATTTTGGAATAGGAAGAGCATGAAAGAAAAGGAAACAAATAACTTGTGGTGATTTGTAATAAAAAAAAAGACATTTCGTTGTTGATAGCTTCTAACGCTGCGATCATAGTGAACGCCAGTTCAGACAGACAGGCAGATCAAATCAAATTTTCACATTGGAGCAATGAAGAAACCCAGTCAGCTAACAGGGCTATTAGTATTTGCATCGGCGTGTTGGGTTTTTTGTTATTGCGCATGCAATTGTTGTTGAGTTGAAAATGTTAATGCGTTGTTGCTTGTACATGTGTTTTTTTATAACAAAAAAGACAAAATTGATGATTGATACAAAAAAACAATAATAAAATGTAATTTTTGCATATAATTCCACGAACAACCTATGATCAATAATAAAAAAATCAAAATAATAACAAATGCGTTCAAAAGAACTTGAAAACACAAATCAGAACTGCGAACAGTGTGACATTTCATCAATCAACGATGACAAAAGTAGAAAAAAAAACAAACAAAAAAAACATTTTTTTTTTCTTGCAAATAAAGCTAGTACCCACAGAAAGCTATGTCAAAAATTTGAAAATGTTGCTTTATCCGATATATTTGAAACGGCAGTCGTAAAATGGTGCTTTTTGGGGTTTTCAAAATTATTTGTAAGCGTCAAGAGAGTAGTTTTTGGATTAAGTGCACTGATTAAAGTTGTTAACTTGTTAACTTATTTTGCAATGGAAAACTGTTGTAAAAATATGTCAATTGATTCAAAATAAAATAAGTTTCTTAATTAATCAAGTTTTTATTAAAATTAGCGATGGAAAATGTCGCATTAATAAGAAAAGATAAATTCAGTTTTCACCTTGATGAACTGGCAAAAAGTTTGTATGCATATGCATTGGGGTGTCCCAAAAAAGTCGAAGCTGTTTTTTTAAGCGCCTCAATTTTTTCGTATGATGTTGAAATAAATGTAAGAAAATATGGTGTACCTAGGACCACGAGAACCAGTGCCGACTTGCTTCGGTACATGTCAGTACTTGGTTATATGGGAAAAAAGTGCTAATTTCTTTAAAAAACCTCAACTAACTTTTGTATAAGTGTTAATTTTGAAAAAACGGCTTCGCATTTCGTTTTCTTTTTCATTTTTCTTTAAAATAAGCTGTCCAACATGAAAATTAGACGAAAACCTCCAGAGTTGTGATTTTACACTTTTAAAGAAAAAAATTCCATTTTGTGAAAGTATTTTCTTAAACTATACCAAATGTAGATACAAAAAATTGTGTAAATATGTATGTGGAATGTGGTCGTTATGAATTTTTGCTAGAAGTGTACCTTTTTAAAAATTTCGAGTTTTTGTATTTTTACAAAAAAAAAAAAATTAAAAATCCCAAAAATACAAAAATGTAAAGTATAGAAAAGTTAGGACGGTTGATTTAAACATAGTCTTGAGCTACTTACTGCAAGAAATTGAAAATACCGAAATTCGGGAAAAAAGTAATACCTGTTGAAACTCAACTTTTTTTAAAAAAATACTTTTAGTGCCATTTTCAAGCATTTCGATTACGAAATAAATTAAATTATTATTAATAAATAAAAAATCGAAAAAAGTTATTTCTCACTCGGGGTAACTTTAATAATTCTAGAAAAATATTTCTGATTTCCATTCGAAAAATTTTTGTATTCCAGGCCAACATACCTTTTTTTCCATTCTGTTTTTTACTACGTTAGATTAGGTATTTTAACGAAAAAGTCCCCAAAAGTCAAAAAATGCTCTTATTTTATATATTTTTGTATTTTCAAAGCTTTTTTGATGAAAAAAAAATAGGTTTTGTTTGAAAACCGAAAAGCCTGCAAGTTCTTCTAAGCAGGCATTATTTGTAATAACAGAGAAGAATGTTATAAAATTTTTTGTTGTTCTAATACAATTTAGTGTGTCAAAGTCAAAGCATAAAGTGTTAATTTCCCTCTATAGGCGACTCAATGAAATGCCCTGTAATTAAGAGGGTGTTTGAGATAGACCCCAACTATATAACAATTTTTTTAGGAATGAACCAGGGAATCATATCACAATAATTTAGAATTTTGTCCGCCCAGAATGGCCAAATCGCACACTGTGCAACGGTAGAAAGTTCAGAACTCTTTTACTTATAAGGTTGCGAACATAGTGATTTCCGCTTTAGACAGACAGGCATATCAGATCAGAAAACACATTAGAGCAAAAGAGATGCATGACTTGGTTTCTTTATTGCTTCAATGTGAAAATCTGATCTGACCTGATTAGAAACAAGCGTTCACTATGTTCGCAACCTTAAATATTAACGCAAATTCTTTGTTTCCCTTCCTTTCACCTCCGTCCGGCTCTTCATCACACTCTTTCCACCTTAAAAGCTTTACAAAACACAACAAAAAAACTAAAAATTAAAAAAGTAAAAGCAAACAGAAACTAGTCACAAGCATCAACCGCGCAAAATAAACGCTCTTTCACTTCCAAATAAACACATCAAAAATTCCAAACTACCCGGGTAGCTCGAACATTCGAAAAGGCATCTCTTCGAACAGATTTTTTTAGAAATTTCAAGAAAAAATATTTTTATTTTTGTTTGTTTATCCATATACTGAGCTACTACAAGTACTTTTTAAGTTTGTTTTGTTTCTGTTATAAAGACTTTTTTACTAACATCATTTTAAAAATCAAAATATTGTATTGATTGTTAACTGAAAAAATCGTAAACTGAACCTTAATTGAACTGAATCTTAACTCTAAAATTATAAGTTTTATTAAAAATTAATTGAGAAATAAATGATTATATAAAATATTGAACTGATGCGTTGAATAAAGATATACTCGTATTAATTTAAAATAAATAAATAATAAATTTGTGTCTTCTTCATCTTCTTGAATGCTTATTGAAAGCAGAACAGTACTTGTTTACCAATACGCTGCTAAAAAAGGCAGTGAGGTACGAAAACAAAAACTCATGCAGCAGCAGAAACTCGAGCTGCGGCAGAGCTTTAAGCGAATTTTCCGAATGTCTGGATGGTGCCTTCGTTTCGCTTCGCAATCGTGAAAAGCTGTGCTTAGCAGCAATCTTTACGATTACGAACCCAAGCCCATGCATGCATTAATTTTTATGCGCGATTGTGGCTGACAAAGGAGGGTGGCAGATAGGGGGTAGGTGTGTTCAGAGTGTGTTCAGAAGAAATGTTAAGGGGCAAAAATTATAGGACCAGCTCATACATTTGGCCACTCTAAGGTAGGAATAGGCACTTTTTTTAAAAAACCTCCATTTCGGATAACCGATTTTATCAAGATCTGTTTTTCACCGAAACTGAAAACCGAAGAAAAACACCGGTTAGAGGATTTTTGAAGTTAGTATAATTTTCAATCTGTATTAATTTGGACTAAAATTGTCAAAAATTAAAATTTTTTTTTGCAGATGTTTAGAAAACTGAATATTATATAAAAAGAAAATTCAAATAGAATATGCACTTAATATATAGTATACTTCTAGAACAAGTTTTTTTAAGGAAAAACAATAGCGTTTTTTTAAATATTTGTTATTAAATATATTAAAAAGCTCGTAACAAAAGGTACGCTTGAGATCATATTAATTTTTAATTAAAAAGCAATTATATTGCCGTCAACTGCTTCCACATATATAATAAAAAGGCGCTTAAGCTATACTAATATTTTAGTTTCCATCTGATATAAAAAAGACAAAAAAGAGATCGAATGCATACTGAAGTTCTCAATACATAAAAAAATAGTTGTTTCAGTTTTATATGCAAGTTATCCATATCTACATCAAATTTTAATCAGGTTGCGCACATTGTATACCATTTGAAAGATAACCATGTTTTTTCCATCAGAAAAAATGGATTAATAAGGGATAAGCCTAAAAAAGGCAAAAATTCTAAGTTACAGTCAAATCAATATTTTTCATTTATATGATTTAAAAACTCTTTGTGTAACCTGCGAATCCGTCGGACGACTTGCTTTATCGGAAATCACGTCATTAATCGTAGAAACAAAATTCATTTTGTTAATTTTTTTGAAAAGGAAAACATCCATAAATATCACCTTTTCGATCGTCTTTTTTTTAAGATGCTGGAGGAAGTTTAATATGCCATCGTCCATTTTTAACCTTTTTTTTTTCAAAGATTGCACTCTGCCAAACACCTATCAATTTTTTCGAAGTATCGCCACTCATCACTCTTATTATCTACAAAAATTTCTTGTTTTTATAAAATATTTTGTCTTGAAAATTTTCAATGTTTTTTCACATTTGCCGCCTTTTTGTCAGTGTTGCATTGCAAGATAAAATGTAGTTGTCGGTTTTTCACATTTTACACCGGTGTCACTTTTTTTTGTCTTTTAAAAAAACGGAAAACTCCGGTTTTTAAAATAAAAACCGATCACTCTTCAACACCGACCGGTTTTGCCTATCCCTACTCTAGGGGTCAATTCGGGGGAGATATGAACTTACTTACTTACTTAGATGGCCGTGACAACCCGTGTCCGGATTTCGACCGACCTCATCAGCTCTCGCCAGGCGCCTCTGCTTTGCGCGCGCCTTCTCCAATTGGATACACCAAGTGCGGTTAGGGCTTCCTCAGCCTGGTCCATCCATCGGAGGCATGGTCTCCCTCGTCGTCGTTGACCAGCGACCCTCGCCTCGAGCACCATTTTCGCTGGAGCTTCGTCGTCCATACGATGGACATGACCCAGCCAGCGTAGTCGCTGCACAGTTATACGCCGAACTACGTCAATGTCTCCGTAGAGCTCATACAGCTCGTGGTTCATTCGAATGCGATAGTCATCGCCGACTCGAACAGGACCGAAGATTTTGCGAAGAACTTTTCTCTCGAACACCCCCAGAGCGGCTGCGTCAGTTTGCGAAACTACCCATGCCTCAGCGCCATAAAGCAGCACAGGTAGAACGAGCGTCTTGTAGAGTGTTAGTTTTGTCGATCGAGAGAGGGCTCTGGAACTTAGTTGCTTACTGAGCCCGTAGTAGCACCTATTAGCAACTATTGTTCTTCGCTTTATCTCCAGGCTGATTTCATTGTTGGAATTAATGGCGGTGCCAAGGTAAACGAACTCCTTGACTACTTCAAAGTTATAGCTGCCGGATGAAACGTGGGAGTCTAAACGCCGCTCTCCCTTGTTTGTAGACAGCATATACTTTGTTTTGCCCTCATTTATCGTCAAACCCACTTTGGCTGATTCCTTTTCGATAGCGGCGAAAGCAGCGGTAACATCTCTCTTGGTTCTGCCGACAATATCAATATCATCAGCGTACGCAAGGAGCTGGACGCCTTTGTAGAAAATGGTGCCATTACGATGCACACCGGCCTTTCGTACGATCCCCTCCATGATGATGTTAAAGAGATCGCAAGACAGTGGATCGCCTTGCCTGAAACCTCTTTCGGTATTGAAGGTTTCGGAGAGGTCATTTCCTACCTTGACGGAGCTGCGTGTGTTGCTCAACGTCATTCTGCAAAGTCTGATCAACTTTGCAGGTATACCGAACTCAGACATTGTTGCGTATAGGCAATCCCTTCTCGGGCTATCGAACGCAGCTTTAAAGTCGACAAAGAGATGGTGTGTGTCAATTTGATTTTCGTGGGTTTTCTCCAGGATTTGTCGTAGCGTGAAAATCTGGTCTATGGTGGACTTACCAGGTCGAAAGCCACACTGATAAGGTCCAATCAGTGTTTTTGTAATCGGCTTTAATCTTTCACACAGTTCGCTTGAGAGAACCTTATATGCGATGGAAATAAGACTGATACCTCTATAACTAGCGCAGATTGTAGGGTCTCCTTTCTTAAGTATAGGGCACAGTACACTGAGGTTCCAATCGTCGGGCATGCTTTCTGATAGCCATATTTTGCTTATGAGCTGATGCATGCGCCTTATCAATTCATCGCCGCCGGTTTTAAACAATTCAGCTGACAGGCCGTCAGCACCCGCTGCTTTATTGTTTTTGAGTCGTTGGATAGCAACTCGAACCTCTTCATGGCTAGGTTGTGGTACTTCCACTCCGTCATTGTTGATTGGTAGCTCTGAACTGCGCTCTCCATGGGCGGCATTGGTGGAATCGTCGCCAGTAAGTAAATTGGAGAAGTGCCGTCTCCACAATCTCAGCACACACTGCGTATCCGTATTCAGATCTCCATTTTCGTCTCTACAAGTGGATGCTCCGGGCTTGAAACCTTGGGTTAGACGCTTAACCTGTTGATAGAATTTTCGTGCATCTTTCTTGCCCTGGTATACCTCTAGTTCCTTACGCTCACGCTTTTCCTGCTCTCTTTTCTTGCGTCTGAAAAGGCGCCTCTCTTCCTTCCTCTTTTCGCGGTAGTTTTCTCGCACGGCTCGCGTTGCAGCTGACTGCAGCGTTTTTTTTGTATGCGGCGTTTTTTACTGCTGTCGCGATGCGACACTCCTGATCGTACCATTGGTTCCGAGGTTGCGGGCGCCGGAAACCAATGACTTCTTTAGCGGCAGCGCGCATGGAGTGGGATATATGCGCCCAAAGTCCGCCGGCGTCGTCGAGTCCAGAGGTTGGTTGGTTGAGCTTAACCGAGAGTTGAGCGGAGTAGGCTTCAGCAGTCCGTTGTAATTGCAGCTTAGCGACATCTAGCTTTCGTTGCATTCCTGTGGGTATGTTCTTTGCATTGCATAATCGCATGCGGATCTTGGCTGCAACAAGATAATGGTCGGAGTCAATGTTGACCCCCCGAAATGTACGCACATCTAGAACACTAGAGGCATGCCTTCCGTCGATTACAATATGATCAATTTGGTTTCTCGTTTTTTGATCAGGGGACAGCCATGTGGCCTTGTGGATGTCGAGGTGCTTAAATCTGTTGCTACTAACTACCATGTTTCGTGTCGCGGCGAAGTCGATCAGCCTTAGACAGTTGTTCGTAGAGGTCTCGTGAAGACTAAACTGACCGACAGTGGGGCCAAAGATGCCTTCCCTTCCGACTTTCGCATTAAAATCGCCGAGGACTATTTTCACGTCATGGACCGGAAGGTGATCATATACGTCCTCAAGACTAGCGTAGAAAGCGTCCTTGACGGCTTCGTCCTTTTCCTCCGTCGGGGCGTGCGCGCAAATAAGGCTTATGTAGAAAAATTTTGCCTTGATGCGTATCGTGGCCAATCTTTCGTTCACAGGTGTGAACCGGGAAACAAGGTGGCGTAGTTTCCGGCTAACGACGAATCCACATCCGAATTCGCGCTTCTCCGCATGGCAGCTGTAGTAGATATCGCAGTGTGCTTGCTTAGAGCAGCCTTGCCCTTTCCATCGCATTTCCTGGATGGCGGTGATGTCAGATTGTATTGTTTTGAGGGCTTCCGCCAGTTGGATAATGGCACCTTCCCTATAAAGGGTTCGGACATTCCAGGTGCATATCCGTAAATCATTGTCCGTTTTTCGTTTGCGGTGGTCGTCAACGTAATTGGGGTTCTTATCCGAGGCTGGTTTAGTTTTCATTGGGCAGTAGTTATGTGGCGGGACCCAAACCCTGCGCACATTCCATGTTTAAGGTCTATGGATCGACCCGCCGCTCAAATTGCCATGTGAAGGTTCGCCCCCTGTTCCCCGGGAGATATGAACACTAATAGAAATATTTTGTGTTTTTTTGTATGGGGACCAAGAGAAGGGTGACAGATAGGGGGCAGGTGGGTTCAGAAGAAATGTTAAGGAGCAAAAAATAATAGGACCAGCTCATACATTTGACTCCTCTAGGGGTCTAGTTACGGACGATAGAAACCATTTTCGACATTTATCTTTTTTGTGTTTTTGTAGGAGGACCACAAGAGGGTGACAGATAAGGGTGGGTACTAGACTGGCCGCATGTTTGTATGTAAAATTTTATAAATTCGAAATCCTATGAAAGTCGGCTTGAAAAACATGTCAATTGGTTTTAAAATGAACGGGTTTTTTTCACCCCGATCCGAGGTTATTTAGTACCGCCATGTTGAGCAATAAATGAGAAAATCTTAATTCTATATAGGAAAACTGCCTAAATTTACATATTTATTTGCAAAGCCTTTACCTAAATTCATACAACCTTATGTTATAAATAACGACTAGTTTATTAAAACAGTTTATATATTTACCAAACCAATAAGTTCAAGAAGTCTGAAATCGGTTGAGAAATAACCTCAAACGATAACATGTAAATAGAAAAATTCGATAAAAATCCTTAAAATCACCGAAAATAAATTTTCGATTATATTTTTATTTAAATATTTGAAAAAATATAGAAAAATAATACGTAAACTAGTATTTTCATAAAGTTTTTTAAATATTTTGTTTTAAGAGGGATGATTTTGTGTGGAATGGATACATGTTGCGATAGTGCTCAACAACTTATCATACGATAACTTATCAACGATCCATTAAAATTTGTTATTAATTTGACTATTAAAGTCATTATTTGTTATTAAAGGTTTTCCAGTACAATAATCATCACTTTCGTGCCATAGTGAAGGATCCGACTGCAAGCCAATTTTGATTTCGAAGTGAGCGAAAAATCGCTTTGTTTTTGGTGAGACGAAATCACTTCAATCGCCATTGTCGTACGCCTTCAATTCTTCGGCTGTGGCAAGAATACGTTTTGAGATTTTATCTTCATTTTCTTCTTCATTACCATTACCGAGAGCTTGAATCATTTTTCTTTTTGTTTCCAATAGGATTTTCTCATCAAAAAATGCAAGGGCTATCGCTTGCTGTGACAAATACCATAAATGATTTCGTATTTTATGTAATAAGGTGCTTGAAACTCTTTCATCAAAATATGCAATGGAATCTTGAATTAATTTTAGGTCTTGGCGTGGTGCATCTACAGCGATCGTGCATCCGAACCAATAGGGAACATAAATGCGTGTCAGGAAAATACAAATGCTTCGGACGCTTTTCAATTCCGAAGCTGTCATTTTAAATTGCTCACGGAACAAAAACATTTTGTAGCAATAAATGTCTTTGGACATAAATCTTGCATGCGACGTTGCTCCAGGTAATCGGAATGGCGAAAAATTTGGTACATCCTCATAATAAATAGCAGTGAAAGCTGCAATAATTCTTTATAATCGGCCTGCACGCAATTAGACTTTAATGCCGCAAGACAAAACTCCTTGCGCGATTCTAGTTCAGTCGGTGTGAACGCTGTTTTCACTTCTTCGTCCAATATTCCTCTCTTGAAATCTTTGGTGTTAATGTTCTTCCAAAATTTGGAAAAGTGGTTAAAAAGGAAAACTTCTCGCGCTGATGTTTTTCCGAAATTCAACTCGAAGACAGCCCTAAAAAGCAATTCACTGATATGATGGCGACACGGAAGAAAAAGTAAATCGCGGCCCAATTTTTTTCCAAGCAAATAAGCAGCACCTTTATTAATGCCAGTGTTGCTTGCTGTCGTATCAAAACACACAATTTCGACCAAATTATTCATTTTCCACTTTCGTAAAAAGTTAAGAACCGCTTCAGCTGTATTTTCGCCAGAGGAGTCTTCGACTTTTGGAATACCGAGCATTTTCTCCATATTCTTTCCCGTTACAACCAGAGCAAGTCTCTCCGTCTTTTCCTTCCCTTCTATATCTGGAAGAAGTTTGTCATCCCAATGTAGGACAAATGTTTCAGGAATCTAGATCCAAAGCACCAAAATTACTCCAAAAACGTAACTTTAAAAATAATAAATTATTTCTTACGTTAAAATCATCCAACTTTGTTTCCCTTCCTTTCACCTCCGTCCGGCTCTTCATCACACTCTTTCCACCTTAAAAGCTTTACAAAACACAACAAAAAAACTAAAAATTAAAAAAGTAAAAGCAAACAGAAACTAGTCACAAGCATCAACCGCGCAAAATAAACGCTCTTTCACTTCCAAATAAACACATCAAAAATTCCAAACTACCCGGGTAGCTCGAACATTCGAAAATGCATCTCTTCGAACAGATTTTTTTAGAAATTTCAAGAAAAAATATTTTTATTTTTGTTTGTTTACCCATATACTGAGCTACTACAAGTACTTTTTAAGTTTGTTTTGTTTCTGTTATAAAGACTTTTTTACTAACATCATTTTAAAAATCAAAATATTGTATTGATTGTTAACTGAAAATATCGTAAACTGAACCTTAATTGAACTGAATCTTAACTCTAAAATTATAAGTTTTATTAAAAATTAATTGAGAAATAAATGATTATATAAAATATTGAACTGATGCGTTGAATAAAGATATACTCGTATTAATTTAAAATAAATAAATAATAAATTTGTGTCTTCTTCATCTTCTTGAATGCTTATTGAAAGCAGAACAGTACTTGTTTACCAATACGCTGCTAAAAAAGGCAGTGAGGTACGAAAACAAAAACTCATGCAGCAGCAGAAACTCGAGCTGCGGCAGAGCTTTAAGCGAATTTTCCGAATGTCTGGATGGTGCCTTCGTTTCGCTTCGCAATCGTGAAAAGCTGTGCTTAGCAGCAATCTTTACGATTACGAACCCAAGCCCATGCATGCATTAATTTTTATGCGCGATTGTGGCTGACAAAGGAGGGTGGCAGATAGGGGGTAGGTGTGTTCAGAGTGTGTTCAGAAGAAATGTTAAGGGGCAAAAATTATAGGACCAGCTCATACATTTGGCCACTCTAAGGTAGGAATAGGCACTTTTTTTAAAAAACCTCCATTTCGGATAACCGATTTTATCAAGATCTGTTTTTCACCGAAACTGAAAACCGAAGAAAAACACCGGTTAGAGGATTTTTGAAGTTAGTATAATTTTCAATCTGTATTAATTTGGACTAAAATTGTCAAAAATTAAAATTTTTTTTTGCAGATGTTTAGAAAACTGAATATTATATAAAAAGAAAATTCAAATAGAATATGCACTTAATATATAGTATACTTCTAGAACAAGTTTTTTTAAGGAAAAACAATAGCGTTTTTTTAAATATTTGTTATTAAATATATTAAAAAGCTCGTAACAAAAGGTACGCTTGAGATCATATTAATTTTTAATTAAAAAGCAATTATATTGCCGTCAACTGCTTCCACATATATAATAAAAAGGCGCTTAAGCTATACTAATATTTTAGTTTCCATCTGATATAAAAAAGACAAAAAAGAGATCGAATGCATACTGAAGTTCTCAATACATAAAAAAATAGTTGTTTCAGTTTTATATGCAAGTTATCCATATCTACATCAAATTTTAATCAGGTTGCGCACATTGTATACCATTTGAAAGATAACCATGTTTTTTCCATCAGAAAAAATGGATTAATAAGGGATAAGCCTAAAAAAGGCAAAAATTCTAAGTTACAGTCAAATCAATATTTTTCATTTATATGATTTAAAAACTCTTTGTGTAACCTGCGAATCCGTCGGACGACTTGCTTTATCGGAAATCACGTCATTAATCGTAGAAACAAAATTCATTTTGTTAATTTTTTTGAAAAGGAAAACATCCATAAATATCACCTTTTCGATCGTCTTTTTTTTAAGATGCTGGAGGAAGTTTAATATGCCATCGTCCATTTTTAACCTTTTTTTTTCAAAGATTGCACTCTGCCAAACACCTATCAATTTTTTCGAAGTATCGCCACTCATCACTCTTATTATCTACAAAAATTTCTTGTTTTTATAAAATATTTTGTCTTGAAAATTTTCAATGTTTTTTCACATTTGCCGCCTTTTTGTCAGTGTTGCATTGCAAGATAAAATGTAGTTGTCGGTTTTTCACATTTTACACCGGTGTCACTTTTTTTTGTCTTTTAAAAAAACGGAAAACTCCGGTTTTTAAAATAAAAACCGATCACTCTTCAACACCGACCGGTTTTGCCTATCCCTACTCTAGGGGTCAATTCGGGGGAGATATGAACTTACTTACTTACTTAGATGGCCGTGACAACCCGTGTCCGGATTTCGACCGACCTCATCAGCTCTCGCCAGGCGCCTCTGCTTTGCGCGCGCCTTCTCCAATTGGATACACCAAGTGCGGTTAGGGCTTCCTCAGCCTGGTCCATCCATCGGAGGCATGGTCTCCCTCGTCGTCGTTGACCAGCGACCCTCGCCTCGAGCACCATTTTCGCTGGAGCTTCGTCGTCCATACGATGGACATGACCCAGCCAGCGTAGTCGCTGCACAGTTATACGCCGAACTACGTCAATGTCTCCGTAGAGCTCATACAGCTCGTGGTTCATTCGAATGCGATAGTCATCGCCGACTCGAACAGGACCGAAGATTTTGCGAAGAACTTTTCTCTCGAACACCCCCAGAGCGGCTGCGTCAGTTTGCGAAACTACCCATGCCTCAGCGCCATAAAGCAGCACAGGTAGAACGAGCGTCTTGTAGAGTGTTAGTTTTGTCGATCGAGAGAGGGCTCTGGAACTTAGTTGCTTACTGAGCCCGTAGTAGCACCTATTAGCAACTATTGTTCTTCGCTTTATCTCCAGGCTGATTTCATTGTTGGAATTAATGGCGGTGCCAAGGTAAACGAACTCCTTGACTACTTCAAAGTTATAGCTGCCGGATGAAACGTGGGAGTCTAAACGCCGCTCTCCCTTGTTTGTAGACAGCATATACTTTGTTTTGCCCTCATTTATCGTCAAACCCACTTTGGCTGATTCCTTTTCGATAGCGGCGAAAGCAGCGGTAACATCTCTCTTGGTTCTGCCGACAATATCAATATCATCAGCGTACGCAAGGAGCTGGACGCCTTTGTAGAAAATGGTGCCATTACGATGCACACCGGCCTTTCGTACGATCCCCTCCATGATGATGTTAAAGAGATCGCAAGACAGTGGATCGCCTTGCCTGAAACCTCTTTCGGTATTGAAGGTTTCGGAGAGGTCATTTCCTACCTTGACGGAGCTGCGTGTGTTGCTCAACGTCATTCTGCAAAGTCTGATCAACTTTGCAGGTATACCGAACTCAGACATTGTTGCGTATAGGCAATCCCTTCTCGGGCTATCGAACGCAGCTTTAAAGTCGACAAAGAGATGGTGTGTGTCAATTTGATTTTCGTGGGTTTTCTCCAGGATTTGTCGTAGCGTGAAAATCTGGTCTATGGTGGACTTACCAGGTCGAAAGCCACACTGATAAGGTCCAATCAGTGTTTTTGTAATCGGCTTTAATCTTTCACACAGTTCGCTTGAGAGAACCTTATATGCGATGGAAATAAGACTGATACCTCTATAACTAGCGCAGATTGTAGGGTCTCCTTTCTTAAGTATAGGGCACAGTACACTGAGGTTCCAATCGTCGGGCATGCTTTCTGATAGCCATATTTTGCTGATGAGCTGATGCATGCGCCTTATCAATTCATCGCCGCCGGTTTTAAACAATTCAGCTGACAGGCCGTCAGCACCCGCTGCTTTATTGTTTTTGAGTCGTTGGATAGCAACTCGAACCTCTTCATGGCTAGGTTGTGGTACTTCCACTCCGTCATTGTTGATTGGTAGCTCTGAACTGCGCTCTCCATGGGCGGCATTGGTGGAATCGTCGCCAGTAAGTAAATTGGAGAAGTGCCGTCTCCACAATCTCAGCACACACTGCGTATCCGTATTCAGATCTCCATTTTCGTCTCTACAAGTGGATGCTCCGGGCTTGAAACCTTGGGTTAGACGCTTAACCTGTTGATAGAATTTTCGTGCATCTTTCTTGCCCTGGTATACCTCTAGTTCCTTACGCTCACGCTTTTCCTGCTCTCTTTTCTTGCGTCTGAAAAGGCGCCTCTCTTCCTACCTCTTTTCGCGGTAGTTTTCTCGCACGGCTCGCGTTGCAGCTGACTGCAGCGTTTTTTTGTATGCGGCGTTTTTTACTGCTGTCGCGATGCGACACTCCTGATCGTACCATTGGTTCCGAGGTTGCGGGCGCCGGAAACCAATGACTTCTTTAGCGGCAGCGCGCATGGAGTGGGATATATGCGCCCAAAGTCCGCCGGCGTCGTCGAGTCCAGAGGTTGGTTGGTTGAGCTTAACCGAGAGTTGAGCGGAGTAGGCTTCAGCAGTCCATTGTAATTGCAGCTTAGCGACATCTAGCTTTCGTTGCATTCCTGTGCGTATGTTCTTTGCATTGCATAATCGCATGCGGATCTTGGCTGCAACAAGATAATGGTCGGAGTCAATGTTGACCCCCCGAAATGTACGCACATCTAGAACACTAGAGGCATGCCTTCCGTCGATTACAATATGATCAATTTGGTTTCTCGTTTTTTGATCAGGGGACAGCCATGTGGCCTTGTGGATGTCGAGGTGCTTAAATCTGTTGCTACTAACTACCATGTTTCGTGCCGCGGCGAAGTCGATCAGCCTTAGACAGTTGTTCGTAGAGGTCTCGTGAAGACTAAACTGACCGACAGTGGGGCCAAAGATGCCTTCCCTTCCGACTTTCGCATTAAAATCGCCGAGGACTATTTTCACGTCATGGACCGGAAGGTGATCATATACGTCCTCAAGACTAGCGTAGAAAGCGTCCTTGACGGCTTCGTCCTTTTCCTCCGTCGGGGCGTGCGCGCAAATAAGGCTTATGTAGAAAAATTTTGCCTTGATGCGTATCGTGGCCAATCTTTCGTTCACAGGTGTGAACCGGGAAACAAGGTGGCGTAGTTTCCGGCTAACGACGAATCCACATCCGAATTCGCGCTTCTCCGCATGGCAGCTGTAGTAGATATCGCAGTGTGCTTGCTAAGAGCAGCCTTGCCCTTTCCATCGCATTTCCTGGATGGCGGTGATGTCAGATTGTATTGTTTTGAGGGCTTCCGCCAGTTGGATAATGGCACCTTCCCTATAAAGGGTTCGGACATTCCAGGTGCATATCCGTAAATCATTGTCCGTTTTTCGTTTGCGGTGGTCGTCAACGTAATTGGGGTTCTTATCCGAGGCTGGTTTAGTTTTCATTGGGCAGTAGTAATGTGGCGGGACCCAAACCCTGCGCACATTCCATGTTTAAGGTCTATGGATCGACCCGCCGCTCAAATTGCCATGTGAAGGTTCGCCCCCTGTTCCCCGGGAGATATGAACACTAATAGAAATATTTTGTGTTTTTTTGTATGGGGACCAAGAGAAGGGTGACAGATAGGGGGCAGGTGGGTTCAGAAGAAATGTTAAGGAGCAAAAAATAATAGGACCAGCTCATACATTTGACTCCTCTAGGGGTCTAGTTACGGACGATAGAAACCATTTTCGACATTTATCTTTTTTGTGTTTTTGTAGGAGGACCACAAGAGGGTGACAGATAAGGGTGGGTACTAGACTGGCCGCATGTTTATATGTAAAATTTTATAAATTCGAAATCCTATGAAAGTCGGCTTGAAAAACATGTCAATTGGTTTTAAAATGAACGGGTTTTTTTCACCCCGATCCGAGGTTATTTAGTACCGCCATGTTGAGCAATAAATGAGAAAATCTTAATTCTATATAGGAAAACTGCCTAAATTTACATATTTATTTGCAAAGCCTTTACCTAAATTCATACAACCTTATGTTATAAATAACGACTAGTTTATTAAAACAGTTTATATATTTACCAAACCAATAAGTTCAAGAAGTCTGAAATCGGTTGAGAAATAACCTCAAACGATAACATGTAAATAGAAAAATTCGATAAAAATCCTTAAAATCACCGAAAATAAATTTTCGATTATATTTTTATTTAAATATTTGAAAAAATATAGAAAAATAATACGTAAACTAGTATTTTCATAAAGTTTTTTAAATATTTTGTTTTAAGAGGGATGATTTTGTGTGGAATGGATACATGTTGCGATAGTGCTCAACAACTTATCATACGATAACTTATCAACGATCCATTAAAATTTGTTATTAATTTGACTATTAAAGTCATTATTTGTTATTAAAGGTTTTCCAGTACAATAATCATCACTTTCGTGCCATAGTGAAGGATCCGACTGCAAGCCAATTTTGATTTCGAAGTGAGCGAAAAATCGCTTTGTTTTTGGTGAGACGAAATCACTTCAATCGCCATTGTCGTACGCCTTCAATTCTTCGGCTGTGGCAAGAATACGTTTTGAGATTTTATCTTCATTTTCTTCTTCATTACCATTACCGAGAGCTTGAATCATTTTTCTTTTTGTTTCCAATAGGATTTTCTCATCAAAAAATGCAAGGGCTATCGCTTGCTGTGACAAATACCATAAATGATTTCGTATTTTATGTAATAAGGTGCTTGAAACTCTTTCATCAAAATATGCAATGGAATCTTGAATTAATTTTAGGTCTTGGCGTGGTGCATCTACAGCGATCGTGCATCCGAACCAATAGGGAACATAAATGCGTGTCAGGAAAATACAAATGCTTCGGACGCTTTTCAATTCCGAAGCTGTCATTTTAAATTGCTCACGAAACAAAAACATTTTGTAGCAATAAATGTCTTTGGACATAAATCTTGCATGCGACGTTGCTCCAGGTAATCGGAATGGCGAAAAATTTGGTACATCCTCATAATAAATAGCAGTGAAAGCTGCAATAATTCTTTATAATCGGCCTGCACGCAATTAGACTTTAATGCCGCAAGACAAAACTCCTTGCGCGATTCTAGTTCAGTCGGTGTGAACGCTGTTTTCACTTCTTCGTCCAATATTCCTCTCTTGAAATCTTTGGTGTTAATGTTCTTCCAAAATTTGGAAAAGTGGTTAAAAAGGAAAACTTCTCGCGCTGATGTTTTTCCGAAATTCAACTCGAAGACAGCCCTAAAAAGCAATTCACTGATATGATGGCGACATGGAAGAAAAAGTAAATCGCGGCCCAATTTTTTTCCAAGCAAATAAGCAGCACCTTTATTAATGCCAGTGTTGCTTGCTGTCGTATCAAAACACACAATTTCGACCAAATTATTCATTTTCCACTTTCGTAAAAAGTTAAGAACCGCTTCAGCTGTATTTTCGCCAGAGGAGTCTTCGACTTTTGGAATACCGAGCATTTTCTCCATATTCTTTCCCATTACAACCAGAGCAAGTCTCTCCGTCTTTTCCTTCCCTTCTATATCTGGAAGAAGTTTGTCATCCCAATGTAGGACAAATGTTTCAGGAATCTAGATCCAAAGCACCAAAATTACTCCAAAAACGTAACTTTAAAAATAATAAATTATTTCTTACGTTAAAATCATCCAACTTTGTTTCCCTTCCTTTCACCTCCGTCCGGCTCTTCATCACACTCTTTCCACCTTAAAAGCTTTACAAAACACAACAAAAAAACTAAAAATTAAAAAAGTAAAAGCAAACAGAAACTAGTCACAAGCATCAACCGCGCAAAATAAACGCTCTTTCACTTCCAAATAAACACATCAAAAATTCCAAACTACCCGGGTAGCTCGAACATTCGAAAATGCATCTCTTCGAACAGATTTTTTTAGAAATTTCAAGAAAAAATATTTTTATTTTTGTTTGTTTACCCATATACTGAGCTACTACAAGTACTTTTTAAGTTTGTTTTGTCTCTGTTATAAAGACTTTTTTACTAACATCATTTTAAAAATCAAAATATTGTATTGATTGTTAACTGAAAATATCGTAAACTGAACCTTAATTGAACTGAATCTTAACTCTAAAATTATAAGTTTTATTAAAAATTAATTGAGAAATAAATGATTATATAAAATATTGAACTGATGCGTTGAATAAAGATATACTCGTATTAATTTAAAATAAATAAATAATAAATTTGTGTCTTCTTCATCTTCTTGAATGCTTATTGAAAGCAGAACAGTACTTGTTTACCAATACGCTGCTAAAAAAGGCAGTGAGGTACGAAAACAAAAACTCATGCAGCAGCAGAAACTCGAGCTGCGGCAGAGCTTTAAGCGAATTTTCCGAATGTCTGGATGGTGCCTTCGTTTCGCTTCGCAATCGTGAAAAGCTGTGCTTAGCAGCAATCTTTACGATTACGAACCCAAGCCCATGCATGCATTAATTTTTATGCGCGATTGTGGCTGACAAAGGAGGGTGGCAGATAGGGGGTAGGTGTGTTCAGAGTGTGTTCAGAAGAAATGTTAAGGGGCAAAAATTATAGGACCAGCTCATACATTTGGCCACTCTAAGGTAGGAATAGGCACTTTTTTTAAAAAACCTCCATTTCGGATAACCGATTTTATCAAGATCTGTTTTTCACCGAAACTGAAAACCGAAGAAAAACACCGGTTAGAGGATTTTTGAAGTTAGTATAATTTTCAATCTGTATTAATTGGACTAAAATTGTCAAAAATTAAAATTTTTTTTTTGCAGATGTTTAGAAAACTGAATATTATATAAAAAGAAAATTCAAATAGAATATGCACTTAATATATAGTATACTTCTAGAACAAGTTTTTTTAAGGAAAAACAAGAGCGTTTTTTTAAATATTTGTTATTAAACATATTAAAAAGCTCGTAACAAAAGGTACGCTTGAGATCATATTAATTTTTAATTAAAAAGCAATTATATTGCCGTTAACTGCTTCCACATATATAATAAAAAGGCGCTTAAGCTATACTAATATTTTAGTTTCCATCTGATATAAAAAAGACAAAAAAGAGATCGAATGCATACTGAAGTTCTCAATACATAAAAAAATAGTTGTTTCAGTTTTATATGCAAGTTATCCATATCTACATCAAATTTTAATCAGGTTGCGCACATTGTATACCATTTGAAAGATAACCATGTTTTTTCCATCAGAAAAAATGGATTAATAAGGGATAAGCCTAAAAAAGGCAAAAATTCTAAGTTACAGTCAAATCAATATTTTTCATTTATATGATTTAAAAACTCTTTGTGTAACCTGCGAATCCGTCGGACGACTTGCTTTATCGGAAATCACGTCATTAATCGTAGAAACAAAATTCATTTTGTTAATTTTTTTGAAAAGGAAAACATCCATAAATATCACCTTTTCGATCGTCTTTTTTTTAAGATGCTGGAGGAAGTTTAATATGCCATCGTCCATTTTTAACCTTTTTTTTTTCAAAGATTGCACTCTGCCAAACACCTATCAATTTTTCGAAGTATCGCCACTCATCACTCTTATTATCTACAAAAATTTCTTGTTTTTATAAAATATTTTGTCTTGAAAATTTTCAATGTTTTTTCACATTTGCCGCCTTTTTGTCAGTGTTGCATTGCAAGATAAAATGTAGTTGTCGGTTTTTCACATTTTACACCGGTGTCACTTTTTTTTGTCTTTTAAAAAAACGGAAAACTCCGGTTTTTAAAATAAAAACCGATCACTCTTCAACACCGACCGGTTTTGCCTATCCCTACTCTAGGGGTCAATTCGGGGGAGATATGAACTTACTTACTTACTTAGATGGCCGTGACAACCCGTGTCCGGATTTCGACCGACTTCATCAGCTCTCGCCAGGCGCTTCTGCTTTGCGCGCGCCTTCTCCAATTGGATACACCAAGTGCGGTTAGGGCTTCCTCAGCCTGGTCCATCCATCGGAGGCATGGTCTCCCTCGTCGTCGTTGACCAGCGACCCTCGCCTCGAGCACCTTTTTCGCTGGAGCTTCGTCGTCCATACGATGGACATGACCCAGCCAGCGTAGTCGCTGCACAGTTATACGCCGAACTACGTCAATGTCTCCGTAGAGCTCATACAGCTCGTGGTTCATTCGAATGCGATAGTCATCGCCGACTCGAACAGGACCGAAGATTTTGCGAAGAACTTTTCTCTCGAACACCCCCAGAGCGGCTGCGTCAGTTTGCGAAACTACCCATGCCTCAGCGCCATAAAGCAGCACAGGTAGAACGAGCGTCTTGTAGAGTGTTAGTTTTGTCGATCGAGAGAGGGCTCTGGAACTTAGTTGCTTACTGAGCCCGTAGTAGCACCTATTAGCAACTATTGTTCTTCGCTTTATCTCCAGGCTGATTTCATTGTTGGAATTAATGGCGGTGCCAAGGTAAACGAACTCCTTGACTACTTCAAAGTTATAGCTGCCGGATGAAACGTGGGAGTCTAAACGCCGCTCTCCCTTGTTTGTAGACAGCATATACTTTGTTTTGCCCTCATTTATCGTCAAACCCACTTTGGCTGATTCCTTTTCGATAGCGGCGAAAGCAGCGGTAACATCTCTCTTGGTTCTGCCGACAATATCAATATCATCAGCGTACGCAAGGAGCTGGACGCCTTTGTAGAAAATGGTGCCATTACGATGCACACCGGCCTTTCGTACGATCCCCTCCATGATGATGTTAAAGAGATCGCAAGACAGTGGATCGCCTTGCCTGAAACCTCTTTCGGTATTGAAGGTTTCGGAGAGGTCATTTCCTACCTTGACGGAGCTGCGTGTGTTGCTCAACGTCATTCTGCAAAGTCTGATCAACTTTGCAGGTATACCGAACTCAGACATTGTTGCGTATAGGCAATCCCTTCTCGGGCTATCGAACGCAGCTTTAAAATCGACAAAGAGATGGTGTGTGTCAATTTGATTTTCGTGGGTTTTCTCCAGGATTTGTCGTAGCGTGAAAATCTGGTCTATGGTGGACTTACCAGGTCGAAAGCCACACTGATAAGGTCCAATCAGTGTTTTTGTAATCGGCTTTAATCTTTCACACAGTTCGCTTGAGAGAACCTTATATGCGATGGAAATAAGACTGATACCTCTATAACTAGCGCAGATTGTAGGGTCTCCTTTCTTAAGTATAGGGCACAGTACACTGAGGTTCCAATCGTCGGGCATGCTTTCTGATAGCCATATTTTGCTGATGAGCTGATGCATGCGCCTTATCAATTCATCGCCGCCGGTTTTAAACAATTCAGCTAACAGGCCGTCAGCACCCGCTGCTTTATTGTTTTTGAGTCGTTGGATAGCAACTCGAACCTCTTCATGGCTAGGTTGTGGTACTTCCACTCCGTCATTGTTGATTGGTAGCTCTGAACTGCGCTCTCCATGGGCGGCATTGGTGGAATCGTCGCCAGTAAGTAAATTGGAGAAGTGCCGTCTCCACAATCTCAGCACACACTGCGTATCCGTATTCAGATCTCCATTTTCGTCTCTACAAGTGGATGCTCCGGGCTTGAAACCTTGGGTTAGACGCTTAACCTGTTGATAGAATTTTCGTGCATCTTTCTTGCCCTGGTATACCTCTAGTTCCTTACGCTCACGCTTTTCCTGCTCTCTTTTCTTGCGTCTGAAAAGGCGCCTCTCTTCCTACCTCTTTTCGCGGTAGTTTTCTCGCACGGCTCGCGTTGCAGCTGACTGCAGCGTTTTTTTGTATGCGGCGTTTTTTACTGCTGTCGCGATGCGACACTCCTGATCGTACCATTGGTTCCGAGGTTGCGGGCTCCGGAAACCAATGACTTCTTTAGCGGCAGCGCGCATGGAGTGGGATATATGCGCCCAAAGTCCGCCGGCGTCGTCGAGTCCAGAGGTTGGTTGGTTGAGCTTAACCGAGAGTTGAGCGGAGTAGGCTTCGGCAGTCCGTTGTAATTGCAGCTTAGCGACATCTAGCTTTCGTTGCATTCCTGTGCGTATGTTCTTTGCATTGCATAATCGCATGCGGATCTTGGCTGCAACAAGATAATGGTCGGAGTCAATGTTGACCCCCCGAAATGTACGCACATCTAGAACACTAGAGGCATGCCTTCCGTCGATTACAATATGATCAATTTGGTTTCTCGTTTTTTGATCAGGGGACAGCCATGTGGCCTTGTGGATGTCGAGGTGCTTAAATCTGTTGCTACTAACTACCATGTTTCGTGCCGCGGCGAAGTCGATCAGCCTTAGACAGTTGTTCGTAGAGGTCTCGTGAAGACTAAACTGACCGACAGTGGGGCCAAAGATGCCTTCCCTTCCGACTTTCGCATTAAAATCGCCGAGGACTATTTTCACGTCATGGACCGGAAGGTGATCATATACGTCCTCAAGACTAGCGTAGAAAGCGTCCTTGACGGCTTCGTCCTTTTCCTCCGTCGGGGCGTGCGCGCAAATAAGGCTTATGTAGAAAAATTTTGCCTTGATGCGTATCGTGGCCAATCTTTCGTTCACAGGTGTGAACCGGGAAACAAGGTGGCGTAGTTTCCGGCTAACGACGAATCCACATCCGAATTCGCGCTTCTCCGCATGGCAGCTGTAGTAGATATCGCAGTGTGCTTGCTAAGAGCAGCCTTGCCCTTTCCATCGCATTTCCTGGATGGCGGTGATGTCAGATTGTATTGTTTTGAGGGCTTCCGCCAGTTGGATAATGGCACCTTCCCTATAAAGGGTTCGGACATTCCAGGTGCATATCCGTAAATCATTGTCCGTTTTTCGTTTGCGGTGGTCGTCAACGTAATTGGGGTTCTTATCCGAGGCTGGTTTAGTTTTCATTGGGCAGTAGTAATGTGGCGGGACCCAAACCCTGCGCACATTCCATGTTTAAGGTCTATGGATCGACCCGCCGCTCAAATTGCCATGTGAAGGTTCGCCCCCTGTTCCCCGGGAGATATGAACACTAATAGAAATATTTTGTGTTTTTTTGTATGGGGACCAAGAGAAGGGTGACAGATAGGGGGCAGGTGGGTTCAGAAGAAATGTTAAGGAGCAAAAAATAATAGGACCAGCTCATACATTTGACTCCTCTAGGGGTCTAGTTACGGACGATAGAAACCATTTTCGACATTTATCTTTTTTGTGTTTTTGTAGGAGGACCACAAGAGGGTGACAGATAAGGATGGGCACTAGACTGGCCGCATGTTTGTATGTAAAATTTTATAAATTCGAAATCCTATGAAAGTCGGCTTGAAAAACATGTCAATTGGTTTTAAAATGAACGGGTTTTTTTCACCCCGATCCGAGGTTATTTAGTACCGCCATGTTGAGCAATAAATGAGAAAAACTTAATTCTATATAGGAAAACTGCCTAAATTTACATATTTATTTGCAAAGCCTTTACCTAAATTCATACAACCTTATGTTATAAATAACGACTAGTTTATTAAAACAGTTTATATATTTACCAAACCAATAAGTTCAAGAAGTCTGAAATCGGTTGAGAAATAACCTCAAACGATAACATGTAAATAGAAAAATTCGATAAAAATCCTTAAAATCACCGAAAATAAATTTTCGATTATATTTTTATTTAAATATTTGGAAAAATATAGAAAAATAATACGTAAACTAGTATTTTCATAAAGTTTTTTAAATATTTTGTTTTAAGAGGGATGATTTTGTGTGGAATGGATACATGTTGCGATAGTGCTCAACAACTTATCATACGATAACTTATCAACGATCCATTAAAATTTGTTATTAATTTGACTATTAAAGTCATTATTTGTTATTAAAGGTTTTCCAGTACAATAATCATCACTTTCGTGCCATAGTGAAGGATCCGACTGCAAGCCAATTTTGATTCGAAGTGAGCGAAAAATCGCTTTGTTTTTGGTGAGACGAAATCACTTCAATCGCCATTGTCGTACGCCTTCAATTCTTCGGCTGTGGCAAGAATACGTTTTGAGATTTTATCTTCATTTTCTTCTTCATTACCATTACCGAGAGCTTGAATCATTTTTCTTTTTGTTTCCAATAGGATTTTCTCATCAAAAAATGCAAGGGCTATCGCTTGCTGTGACAAATACCATAAATGATTTCGTATTTTATGTAATAAGGTGCTTGAAACTCTTTCATCAAAATATGCAATGGAATCTTGAATTAATTTTAGGTCTTGGCGTGGTGCATCTACAGCGATCGTGCATCCGAACCAATAGGGAACATAAATGCGTGTCAGGAAAATACAAATGCTTCGGACGCTTTTCAATTCCGAAGCTGTCATTTTAAATTGCTCACGGAACAAAAACATTTTGTAGCAATAAATGTCTTTGGACATAAATCTTGCATGCGACGTTGCTCCAGGTAATCGGAATGGCGAAAAATTTGGTACATCCTCATAATAAATAGCAGTGAAAGCTGCAATAATTCTTTATAATCGGCCTGCACGCAATTAGACTTTAATGCCGCAAGACAAAACTCCTTGCGCGATTCTAGTTCAGTCGGTGTGAACGCTGTTTTCACTTCTTCGTCCAATATTCCTCTCTTGAAATCTTTGGTGTTAATGTTCTTCCAAAATTTGGAAAAGTGGTTAAAAAGGAAAACTTCTCGCGCTGATGTTTTTCCGAAATTCAACTCGTAGACAGCCCTAAAAAGCAATTCACTGATATGATGGCGACATGGAAGAAAAAGTAAATCGCGGCCCAATTTTTTTCCAAGCAAATAAGCAGCACCTTTATTAATGCCAGTGTTGCTTGCTGTCGTATCAAAACACACAATTTCAACCAAATTATCCATTTTCCACTTTCGTAAAAAGTTAAGAACCGCTTCAGCTGTATTTTCGACAGAGGAGTCTTCGACTTTTGGAATACCGAGCATTTTCTCCATATTCTTTCCCGTTACAACCAGAGCAAGTCTCTCCGTCTTTTCCTTCCCTTCTATATCTGGAAGAAGTTTGTCATCCCAATGTAGGACAAATGTTTCAGGAATCTAGATCCAAAGCACCAAAATTACTCCAAAAACGTAACTTTAAAAATAATAAATTATTTCTTACGTTAAAATCATCCAACATTTGTTGGGCTTGTCTGTGGCGAAAGTTCTTTCTCGTCGATTGAACAGATGTTCGATTCAGTACAAGAACATCCAACTTGACCGTTATGGAATCTGGTTTAATTTCTTGCAGCTTTCGTAACAATGCAGAAACTGTCGCACGTACGAAATGCATGGCATCTCGAGTTGTTATTTTGCATTTGTCCATGCTCAATATGTCGTCAATAAAATTAATATATCCGCGAAATTGTTGACTCTGAACTTCGGTAAGAAAATCGGCGTCATGAGCGTCTGCGCTTGCGGCTTCAATTGCGTCAGCAGAAATTTCGCCATTTCTGCATTACTGATTTCGCTGTCTCCTGATACATTCATTTCCGATACAGATATTAAAAAATTATTAATAATAACACCAACTGTGACATTACATTCCTCAGAGTTGCTGACAATTATGCATTTGTAAAGTTTAAAACCAATTTAAACTTTATTAAATATGCAGGAAAATATAATTGCAGCCATTTGCACCTTTCAAATTTATTATTTTTCTTTTTTAAATATTTTGGTTTTTGTTATCGCTAAGAATAAAATGCAAATATAAAATATATAAAAGAAGTTTGTGAATTCTCTATTTTTTTTAGTTTTCTTCAAAATAAGTTTTAAACCTTCTAAATACTGAAATTTGAAGAATAAAATACTCTCTTAACTGGCCAACTTGGTAAAACTATAAAGGCAAACTAGTTAAGTAGTTCTTTGAAAATGTAACCCTATCGTGTCACACTGTGAAATCAACTAAAAAAATACCTGATGCGGCAACTTCTTCTCGATGTTTTTTTTCACGCCTTTTTTCTGCTTCCAATCGGCTTTCTTTGAGTTTTTCTTTTCGTGCCAGTTTAGTATCGATGCCCGTTAATAATCTTCCTGGACGGCCTCTTTGTCTCTGAAGCAAAAGAAAATCTATATCCTGCTGGATCTTCATCGTTTTTATAGCATCCATTGCAGCAATGTCGAGTATATCACATAATTTATACTGTCTTTCACAGACATGTTTTCCACACGCTCTTTATAAAAAAACAATTGAAGCACTTGTTTCATTGACGGCAACATCGCACTCAAAATTTCACTTTCACATTTTCCAACCAAAAATATTTTTCCTTGATCAGAACGAAGTTTTTTTTTTGTGATAAGGATTGTCTATATGTCGAAGCCATTTGGAATTTTATTATTATTGAAACACGACACAAAATCAAATAATTTTCCTTTTTTATAATTTTCACACACCGAATATAACAGAAAAATAGTAAGGAATGGAGCGTCAGCAGGGTACGAAGCTAAAATACCCCCCCGCGGCCGTACTGAAGTATATCCGAAGTCTTTAGACGTCTATAAAATTTTTATGTATAATCTGCAAAAAAATTTGTGTCATACGCTTAATTTAATTTTACCCTTAGCTGCCACATAGAGTAATTTGTAAGCAAAGTATAATGCCACACCCACTTTTCTAGTATAAGAACTCCACATTTTACCGAATAATATATGTATGGGTTAGATAAACGGCGTGGGCGGAACTTGGGTACATACAGACACGATGTCATTCAGTTATATATATTTTCGAAAGTTTTTCAATTCTGATGAAGTCACTTTGAAGGTAGGCGTTGTTTTCATCCGATTGTATGCAAAATTTCAAAACATTTTTGTAATTTTTGCAGATTTTTAAGCGATTAAACGTTTTAAATAAAGCCACTTTGTATGGGTGGTAGGCGTGGTTTTCATCCGATTTTGCCAAATATCATAATGATAATCTATATTATATATAAAAACCTATCTGCAAAATTCCCAGACATTTCTGCAAGTTGAGCAGATATTTAAAGGATTTTACGGTTAATATAAAGGTATGTGGCGGAACCTTCAGTTCTGATCCGCTCCCGTATAGTGCTCTTCAAGCAGTTGGCGACACTTTGTTGCAACCTTAAACGACATAGTAATTAATGTAATGTAAACATCCACTCTTTGTTTCTAGCAACTTAGTTTGTCACACGAGCGGCAAACTAAGCAAATTCCTTAAGTGATTAAACGATCACTTGAGACGTTTATTTGTGGCCACACATGTTGGCACGGTGACACACCGACGTTCCGTCCATTTGACGCATACATGCGACTCGCGATCGTCACTCCGACTCTGCGCTATGCTATGACGAATAGTATAGCGTTGTCCAGGCTGTGTTTGTTGTACAACAACAAGCATTGGCTCTTATTTCTTTGCACTAGCTGCCTGTGTGTTGGCGTAGCTAACCAACACCCAGGCAAGTGCACAAGCGATGTCGACTGGAGTTGGCGGCGTCAGCATTTTTTATAGCATAACGTCTCTCGCTTGTCACTAGCGCTGGTGACGAAGCGAGAGATTATAAATGTAAAGCTTGGCCTGCCATTGGGCCAATATGAAATAATGAACAAAGCGTGGATTGTGGTTATTTCTATGTGGTGCGCTGCAGCGCTGTTTTTTCTGCTGCAGCGCTTGTTTAATATACTGTGGTGGCATGGACTATGGTCCATGTTACCATAGGAATTCAGTTGTCAACTCGATAACGAATCGATCGGTTCCTTTTTTGTAAATATTTGTAATTAGTTAAAATAAAGTATTATAAACGATATAAATTCTTTTATTATAAACGCTATAGGTACTTTGTATGGGAGGTGGTTTTTATCCGATTTTCCCAAATTTCATGGTCAGGATTTATATTGAAGACCAAAGCTTATATGCAAAATTTCAAGGCATTTCATTAATTTTTGTGGATTTTGAAGAGATTTACTGTTAAAATAAAGTCACTTTGAATGGGAGGTAGGTGTGGTTTTCATCCGATTTGGCTCATTCTCGAACTCGATCTTCCTTTTTTAAAAAGAAGCTTATATTTTGAATTTCATTGCGATAGCTTTAAAATTACGGCAGTAATCGTGTCGACAGACGGACACGGAAATCGACTCAGGAGGTGATGCTGATCAAAAATATATATACTTTTCTATATCTGCCAGGCCTCCTTATTGGCGTTACAAACGGAATGACAAAGTTAATATACGCCTTACGCAGTACGCGTTGGGGTATAAAAATAACACAGTGTAGGGACTAATAAGAAACTAATTGCGAATTGTTTAAATCTTGTACTTTTGCTGTGCCTTACTGCTGCCGTTAAATTTTAAAGTGATTCTACTTTGAATTTAAGCGACTCTTTCTTGTTTATTTCGTCCATTTTTCGTTCTATATTTTCTTTGCGCTAATTTGTCATTCTGTTTAGCTTTCCCTATCTACCGCTTGGTTCATTTACATGAGGCGATCATTACAACTTTCAAAGACAGAATAGAGCAGATCAGTAGTGGAATTCCCAAACGCATTAAAGACACTTGTAGTTATCGTTAACTGTCCCTTAGCTACACTTACTGCTAACTGGTATTCTCAACATCTTTGCTTGCAATGTTTGTCTTTAATTTTGACAGTTCGTTAAAGATGTTTATCGCAAGCTTAACTACGATTATTTAGGCGCCGCTAACTGCTATAACAATAACGTTAAGCAATTTTTGAGTGAAGTGTTTCGTTGTTTAGCTTTAAAGTATAATTTTTTATTGAATCTTTTTTCTAAAAATATTAAATTTTTTGTAAAATGGCCTTAGAATTTTTGGCAATGGATGCAGCGTTGTTGCACGATGAAGTTTCGATGAGAGACAGTGCTTTGGAGTGGGCTGTTCTGCAAAGGGTGGACAGCCCTTTTGATTTGCCAGATTCAAAATTCATAAACTTATATAGAATAACTCCCGAGACAGCTCAAAACATAATCGCTTCTATTCGTGATGAGCTAGAAAAAAAAAAACAATATCCGCTTTGTCCGCCGAAAGTCAAGTAAGTAGTAAAAGAAAAACATTGCAAATAGTACACTTAAACTCTTCATTAATAGGTGCTAGCTACGCTTCGTTTTTATGCGACTGGCTGCTATCAGCGGCCAGTAGGCCAGCATAAGACCATCACAATGTGCCAGTCATCCATGAGCCGCTCAATCCATCGAGTGACAGATGCCATCAACCGAATGTCCATTTCCCAGTGACACACCTTGAGAGGCAAGCAGCACTATCGCTGTTTAGGACAGCTTGTGAGCCGTTTGATGGTGCTATTGGTGCAATTGACTGCTCCTACGTCTCCGTCGTCGGACCACCGAAGCACGAAGAGGCATATGTGAACCATCATGGTTACCATTCTATAAATGTCCAAATGGTAAATTAAAGCTTGTTCATAAAATTCATTGCTAAATACTTTATTTTTAGATATGTGATCCAAATTTAAAGATTTTGCATGTCAATGCAAGGTACCCTGGAGCTCGCCATGATGCCTTTATATGGAATGCTTGTGCTGTTCGCAACGTCATGCAAAGGTCTTTTGAACGTGGTAACCGACAAACTTTTTTAATTGGTACACTTTTATAAAAATTTACTGAATTTGACTTGTAAACAATTATAACCTTGCAGGCGATTCTGGCTACCCATTAGAGCCGTGGCTAATGACGCCTTTGACAAACCAGCCTGAAGGTACACCAAAGTACCATTACAACGAAGCTTTGTGCAAAGCCCGGAATTGCGTTAAGAGGCTGTTCGGTGTTCTTAAGGGCAGGTGGCGCTGCCTTTCAAAACAAAGAGTACTCATGTATAAACCCGGTTTTGCAGGAAAAATTGTGAATGCATGTGCAGCTCTTCACAACTTGAGCCTAAATACTTCGATAGGAAATTAAGTTATCAATGATTTGTTGCCAAATGAAGAAACGGCAGCTGCACCAGTTGATGATAGCTTTATTGATGTTGGATATCGCTTATCAGTTGCGAAACGTACCCAAGATCGTTTAATTGCACAAAAATTTTCATAAAAAAAAAACATTTCAATTAATTCATTTATGTTTTATACTAATATTCTTATACCATATTATTTAAATAGTGAATAAACGAAACATTCATAAAAAAATAACTGAAAAAATATTCAGGCACATTTTATAAAAAAAAATTGTATTAAAATTTATACAGGGTGTTCCGCAATGGAACGTAACTATTTACGGAGGTGAAAGATTATGTCGAGTTGTGGTAAAAATCGTATGGAAGGGGGGAACTATTTTCACATTCTTAATTCACGACTTTGATTCACGTTATGGTGTTTAGCACAAAAGCTGACTTACAGAAAACTTATGTTGATAACTCATTGCAAAGGAAATAAAATCACCTTTCTAACGGTATACCAACAAACAGCACCAACTTAACCGTTACCAAGCTGTGCTCGTTCGAAGATCAATTGGTTGAAACTACGGAGTTTCAACTTTAAGTGCAAATTTCTCAGAATTTTGCGTAGTAAATTAAATTTTTTTTGCAATCAGTTTTGTAATTTATTCAATTCTCTTTTCAATGACACCAAAAATATAAATATATCTTAAAAAGTAACTTTTTTACTTTTTCAGATATATGTATGATGTACTTAAAAAATTATACTTATTAGAAAACAACGAGATTAACTACTGCATAAGTAATTGTATTGTATTTATTTACCATTATTTTGTAATAAGTATAATTTTTTTAAGTACAGCCAACTTTTTTACTTTTTAAGATATATTAATGTTTTTGGTGTCATTGGAAAGAAAATTGAAAAGATTACAAAATTAATCATAAAAAAAATTTCATTACGCGAAATTCTAATAAATTTGCCTAATGAATTATCAAAAAACGTTTTCTGTAAGTTAGCTTATCTGCCAGAAACAATAACGTGAATCAAAGACGTGAAATCTTAGTTAACCCTATAGCTCCTAAGAATGTGAAAATAGTTCCCCCCTTCCATACGATTTTTACCTCAACTCGACATAACCTTTCACCTCCGTAAATAGTTGCACTCAATTGCAGGACACCCTGTATAATAAACATATTATATAAATAAATAATAAAAAAGCAAAAAATATGCATCACATTTAAGTTTCTCTGGTGAGTATAATTTTTTTCTAAATTTACTTCTAGTTTTTCGAAAGAAGTCGCCAATCGCTCTAAAGCAATGGCTATTCGTACCGCAGCTTCAGCCAATAATTGCGATGCTTCTGCTTGCTTGCGTGTAGATTTTGCCTGTATCTGTAAGAAAAAAAAGTTGAAGGAACACAGTAAATACAGCAAATCTCTTACTATTGAATTATTCTACTCACAGTGATCGCGTCTGCCTGTTTATTTGCTATTTCAGCAAATTGGTCCCGTGCCAAGTTAAATTGCGTCCATTTTGGAGCACGTTTTTTTTGTGGTGCAGCGTTTGAGGGTTGTACCGGCGCGGGCTTTTGTAGCAGTTTCTTCCAGCACATCCACCGGCCAATTCTCTTCCGCGCCAGCAGATTCATCAAGCAAATGGTTTTGAGATAGATGGGCAACAGTTGGACACTGGTTCAAAACTTCTGTTTCCCCTTCTTCCCATAGTATTTGCAAATGCTATCATCATAAAATCAATCAGTTTTATAATGATACTAAAACAGTGAAGTTACTTACCTCTTCCTCAAGAAAACTTTCTGGACATATAGGGCTACCTTCAGAGTAGTTCTGACCAAGGATGTACAACACTCTTAGCTCTAAATCTGTGAGCGCAGGAAGTGTAAGCGGTTTTCCACCCGTCTTCGACATTTCCTTCCTGCGCTCCTTTGATTTAACCGATGTTCGGCTTTTTTGGTCGCGCCAAGTCTAATAAACAAATGTTTAAAGTTGACATAACAGTTTTTATATGAATATAACTTACGACTTGCCATTGGGTTCCAGTTTTTTCCGCTCCTTTAACACCGTTGAGGATGGTAGCGAGCTCCTCCCATTTCTTGGCCGCTTCCTGTCTTCCATGTATGGAGGCGAACCTACCTTCTGCCAACCCTTTGTTAGCGCAAAAAAAATCTAGCATAATTTTATGCTGCTCCGCTGTTGTTTTGCTCCATTTTTTGACCTTTTATTTTATTTTTTTTTTATTTGTATTGTTACTTGTTAAAAATAACAGTGATGCCATATTTTCGATGTATGTTAACGTTATTTGTGACTTTATTATTTATAACGTGTAACGTTATTTTAACTTCTGTGGGGAATCCTTGTTCACCTAAAGTAAAACACACGTACACGAAAAATTCGTCCACCATGAATTTCTTAACACTCATCTGGCTTTGTTTTTGCTCAACTGTCAATTTGCAAAAATAGTGAGGTGAATATGTCAGTTGCTAATTATGATACTTAAGAGTTATCTGTAAAGTGTATTAATTATTATCAAATAGGCTAAACATATTTATTGTTGTACTGTAGCTTGATGTTAAATTAACATTTATACATAAAAAACACATTATTTTCTTCCAAAAAGTAAACAATTTTTACATGGAAGATTCGGGTTAAAAATATCAGCTGTTCAAATTTATGAATGAAATAAATTTTTTTTTCCATTTCATTGTCAGTAGTAGAGTTGCCAATTTAACTTTTTTCAGGCTACCTTTTAATATGAAAAAAAAAACAACTTAAGATATCGATGGGGTGTTATAGTGGTCTGTTTAGCCACTAAATTATAATGTTTGGATTGGTTGTTATTAGCTACAGATAGATATCTTCTATTAATCCTCAACGATGATCATAGAAGATAAATTGGGTCTACGGGACGTCAAAAAACATGCTGAAAATTATAAAATCACGTAGAATAATATATTTTGTTATTACTTGCCCAAGTATATATCCATTATTGCTCATATGTTCTTATTCTCTATGAGACAAAATAGTGTTCGGAATATATTTATATATGTAACAGTTATTCCCGTAAAATTCAGAAATGAAGTACGTAATGTTGGAAATTGCAGTTAAAAGGTTTGCCGACTAAGCCGTATTATATTTCATCTAAAAATTTTACAATAAAATACTTAGGGCCAGTTTTTGAGTTCGAGTCAAATTAAACCGAGCTGATCTCACCAAAATTGGACGTTTAAACTCCGCTTAAATAGGCTTAAATAGACTTAAACTATCATGTGATGTGTTTCTTTTTTGCCTAAATTGAGTTTAAACTATGTCGCTACTATTTCCATTTTTATTTTTAATAGTTTTTTTAACATGTTTTTTCCACATTATAATTTAAAAAATTTTATATTTTTCAGATAAGCTTTACTATTTTTTATTTTGAAGCAGTTATTATGAAACATTATGTAAAAAAATGCAATTAAAATTCTTAAATTGTTTTTCAAGTGGTGCCCTGACACCACATACATCGCATACACAAAGCCACTACACAATAAAGCATATTTAACTAATCATATAAAAACTAAGCTTGCGCTTTGCGCTTTGCTCAAATTAAAAAAAAAATTGCTTTAAAATTTTTTTTTAGGAAATTTAAAAGTCTTCTTGCTTTTGTACTTTTAAAACCCAAGCAGGAATGTAAAATCTATATAAATAAAATTTAATATAATGATAAAACTGAATTTTTTACGAAAAGTAAAAAATTTCCAATAGCACATTCCTAAACTAAAAATAGATACTTTTGAAGTGGCTTAATTTTTGCACTGCATAATAATAGACTTCAAATATCCAAAGAGGGATAAGTTGCAAACACTGTATTTACTAAACGGAAGATCTGATTCGTTTAGTAATATCCTCCTTATTACAAATGCACTATAATTTTTTTAAATATCCTATTTTTTAAAAAATCAGTTTTGACCAAGCCTCCCGTACAAGCGGCCACTATGTGCGATGTGCTGAATTTATTATCGCTCGTGATTTTTTAAATCGCTTGTTTTTATTTGATGCAACATTTTTGTTGATCTATAAGCACATAATGGGTGGCAGATGGGGTGTGGGTGTGTTCAGAAGAAATGTTGAGGGGCAAAAAATAATAGGACCAGCTCATACATTTCACTACTCTAGGGGCCAATTCGGGAGAGATATGAATACTAATCGACACTTTTTGTGTTTTCGCATTGGGACCCAGAGAAGGGTGGCAGATAGGGGGTAGGTATGTTCAAAAGAAATATTGTGGACCAAAAAATAATAGGACCAGTTAATACATTTGACCCGTCTAGGGGTCCAGTTACGGACGATATAAACCATTATTGACATTTATCTCTTTTGTGTCTTTGTAGGAGGACCCCCAAGAGAGTGACAGAGAAAGGTGGGTACGTTGAGAAGAAATATTGGTGGTGAAAAAATAATAGGACCTGGTCATACATTTTATTCCTCTATAGTGCATCTCGGGGAGCTATGAATGTTTTTCGCTTATTTTTTTCCTATTATGGACCTGTTTTGAGCTAGTGAAAAAATTGTAATAAATTGAATTTGGAATTGCCAAAACTTCAAGTCAGTTTTTTGAGGAGCGCAATATATGAACGAAAACTGTTAAAGAGAAATGAATCACTCTAAACAGATAATGATAGAGCTTTCATTTTTTTTTTCTTCACGAATGAAGAAAGCAAAGTGAGCTGTTCGTGAATTGGATAATATTGATGAGGAGGAGGTAATCATGCTCTTCACTTGAGAGTTTTTCCTAACCCTCACTTCAAGGCATTGAAATGTCTTAAATGGTTTGTGTATATGTATGTTAAGCAGCGTGGCAATAAAAATACAATACCAAAGCATTCTGTGATTATGCGGTTACTTCTACAGTTCATGAACAAAAGAATGTAGTCAGCTCTTCACGAAAATGAATATGAGCAGGTTTTTTAAACTAAAAATTACCCCATATTCATGAAACTTCATGAGAGCAAATACGAACACTACTACTTCCTCTACATATGCATTTTAATGTAGAAATAATATTCACAGATTTAAGTAGTTCCATTAAATCCAACTTTATATATTACGCAAATACATGATCAATGCAATTTTATAAAGCTTAGAGATAAATATATGCCATTTCGTATCAGCGCAATATTTATGCCATCCAAGAGAATTCTTAAGAAAACAATCAGAGTTGGCAACTCTGATGGCATGAAACTTTCACAAATCGGTAGTGGTGAAAATAATAATCCATTTGTGATGTGAAAATATGCAAATTTTGTTTAGCGATAAAAAGCAAAATAAGAGCATGCATGTAATTATTTGTGTGTTAAACAGATTCCTGTAACACAACTTAAAGATTAAAACATTAATGTACTCAATCCATGCACTATTTTTCTTGTTTGAAAAGGAAGTTTCAGCAGGAAAATGCAGAAAAAGAAGAAGAACGTTCTTTTTTCTTATCTCACCTCGAATAGCGGGGGTTTGTGTAAACTAACGGGGGTTTGTGAAAAATTAAATTTTTCAAAAATATTGACAAATACAACAACTGAAGAAATTGGCAAACTTTGAAAGCATATATTAACCAAAATAGGGGGATGCAATGATCACTTTCGGCTGCAAACTTGTTATTGCAGCCCAACTTAAATATTTATGTAATAAAAAACAGATGATATGCATTATTTTAAGAGGTTGCAAAGTGATTTCTTTTAGAGTTTGCGGCCGATGAGGAACTACAAATGTACAAATGTTCAGGGTTGCATTTTTCAGTTCACAAATACATGCAAACCTTCTTTGAGGTTATGTTTTTCAAGTTTCCTATCTTGTTATTTTTGCTCATGACTTTTACTTTTTTTTATACGAGGAGAACACGTTTTTTATTTTATATCTTTTCCTTAGCCTCTTAGCGAACACTACATGGTGCAGCGGTAAAACCTATACAGAAAAAAAACTTATTTATTTCATGTCTTCAGCCCGACATAACGACTGAAAATGTACTGACGTTTGTCAAACAAAATAATTTACTAAGTCAAAATGCATTCTGTTCATGCAAGAAAATAGGTAACAAACCCTCCCACGCTTCTTTTATTCTCACAGTTGCAGCTGAAGAGTGTGCAACTGTTCTTAACTCTAATTTGTGGACCGATAATATTCTCGTTTCTGAATTTAAGAACTGGTCTCGAAGCCTTTCAGACCCAAAAAAAATAAATAGGCTATCCTTTTACTATCAAAATGTAAGGGATTACGTTCAAAGACGCGAGATATATTTTTGTCAATTCAGAACTTCTCTGAGGATATTATCGCGTTAACTGAAACTTGGCTGAATGGAATCATTACTGACTTAGAACTGTTTGATAATAGTTTTCAAGTTCATAGAAAGGACAGACACGCTGACAATACTTCTGCTGTCGATGGTGCAGTCCTATTAGCTGTAAGGAACTCTTTTGTAAGTTCCTTTATTGATATTCCCTGCTCTGCTAATATCGAACTCATATGCGTTAAAGTTATATATTATAGTTCTAATGTTTATGTTATTAATGCATATATTCCGCCAAAAAATAGTGCAGAGGTCTATGCAAATCTTGCTGATTGCATAGAATATATTATAAATTTACTTGACGTAAATGACGACATTTTATTGGGCGATTTCAATCTGCCTGACTTAAAATGGCATTCTTTAGATGATGATACATATTTTTGTGCATCTAATTCGAAGACACGCCAAGAACATATATTTCTTGACAATATATATATTTGTTGACAATATATGTTCTGACTTACAACAAGTGAGTTGTATTTATAATAGTCTTCGAAGACTTCTTGACCTGGTCTTAACTACAGACAGTAACAATGTCATTGTTAAGAGGGCCTTTCGTGCTCTTACTACTGTTTATGAATACCATCCACCATTGAGTATTTGGTACAAATCCGACGGAAAATGTAGTAAATTCGAATTCAATGGACAAAGTTTATGAATTCAAGTTTAAAAAAGCTCACTTTTTGAAGTTGAATCGTTTAATTCAAAGTAAACTTAATGTAATTTTAGAATTCTTAAATGGAAATAGCCTTCTATAAAAAATAAATACAAATTCTTAAATAAAATAGGAATTCTCAATCCATTAATTTTTTTCACACCGAACTTTTTGCTTTGTTTTCTCAGTCTGTATTATATAGCCTCAAATTTGCGAAAAATTCTTCGTACCCCTGGTACACAAAGGATTTAAAAACTTTTCGCAACAACAGGAATAGGGCATGGAAGACATACGTCTGTAGTCAAGACTCATATGACCTACAGACTTACAAGTGTTTATTTCTGGAATTTGAAAATCGCTCAGCCATATTACATCACGAATACTTAAATGATGTTAGCTGAGAATATTGTCTGATCCAAGGAAATTTTAGGGATTCTTACGCACAAAGAAAAAATTCGATGGATTCCTTCTTCATTCAAAAGTCTTGATGGATTTACTAATGATCCAGTCATAATTTGTGGCCTATTTGCCAATCTTTTTAAAGAATCAAATACCAGGGTTTCTTTGGAAATATTCATTACTAGGAGGATATTTTAAACCATATCAGATCAAGGATGAGGATATTTTAAACCATATCGGGTCAATCGATGAGGATTTTGGCGCTGGGCCTGATGGAATTCCTGCCGCAGTGTTAACACAATGCGGGTTTTTCTTTATTATTCAATAAATCAATTAACGAAAGTTATTTTCCAATTTTCTGAAAAAAGGAATGCTGTTAATAACTATATGCCTATCGCTTAGCTCTCATCGATTCCCAAACTTTTTGAGCGGATCGTTTATGATCGAGTGAAAGTTCACTGTGGGGAAGTCATAACAACTCGTCAGCATGGTTTTGTTAATGGTAGATCTACTGAATCTAATCTTATCGATTTTACAACATCCTGCTTAAATTCGATTGACTCTGGTAATCAAGTCGACTGCGTTTACACTGACTTTAGTAAAGCTTTTGATAAGTTACCACACAATCTAATTTTATTTAAGCTCAAGTTAATGGGATTTCCGCAATATTTTGCGAACTGTATTAAATCGTAGTTGGTGGAGTGATCTCATCAAATACGTTTTCGAGGCGTATTGTCTTCTAAATTTATTGTTGAATCAAGTGTTCCTCAGGGAAGCCATCTTGAACTACTTCTGTTCATTTTAGCAATCAATGATGTAACTCACATTATGGAAATATGAAAATTTATAGAACGGAAAATTCTAAAGACAATTCAGATCTACTCCAGTCTGATCTGAAAGCATTTAAAGTTTGGTGTTCTAAAAATAATATGTTCTAAGTCCAGATAAATGCCAAACTATGACCTTTTTGCGTAAAAGGAATAATTTTATTTTTGATTTTTGAATTAAAAGATACTGCTTTCAGTCGTGTAGATCAAAGACCTAGGTATATGCATGGACTCTGAGCTGTCGATTAACATTCATATTGATAATATTTGTAAAAAAGCATCTTCAATGCTTGAATTTATATTTTACGCAAAGAATTTAATAGTATGATTACAACTACTTCGTTGTATTATGCAATTGTGCGTTCTCACTTGGAGTACTCAAGTCAAGTTTGGTCCCCAAGTTACAATGTGCATGTTGATCGAATTGAAAGAATCCAATAACGTTTTGTTCGGTTTGCTCTGAGGGGCTTAAGTGAAACGAACATATTAGACCTTCCTACTTATGAGAATCGTTTGAAACTGTTAAAAATTCACTCTTTAAGTGAACGAAGGAAATCTGCAGATATCGCATATTTACACCAACTCATAGCAGGTGTATTCGATTCTCCAGAACTCCTTTCTCACATAAATTTTAACACTAACCGTAGAAGCAGTAGAAACGCTACTTGATTTATTTACCATTTAGTTGAACAAATTATATGGCTACTGGTCCTCTAAACCGGATGAGTTTCTTTGTTAACAATTGTAGAGTTTTTGATGTTTATTTGTCAAAAGGTTAACTCAAAAGTAGATTAAAAATAGTTGTGTAATTAGATCTATGCATACGCATGGTTAGTTGTTACGTCTAGTGTTGTCACTGAGCCCAACCCATTCATTGGTGGGTACATTTTTCCCACATTAACTTGTTTGTGGTCACTGGTATCCATAGCATTGATATTTTTCAATGATTACTAGGTCGTGGCTTTAGATGCGTTAATGCTGAGGAAGTGCGAAAAAGCTGTAGTAGCTGAACTCTATTGTTATTGCATGTATCTAATCAGAAAAGAAAAACCTTCAAGTTTAAACACACTAAAAGTTTAATATCCATTAATTTAAAACGCTGTAAATTGTGTTGATACCTCGTTTCAAAAAATAAGTGAGGTTATAGTTGATTGCAAAAAAAAAATGCCTCCAAATTAAGACGAAATGGACAGCTTCTTTGTGGCAAACATCGCTCCTCCAGAACCTTTAAATTTTTCACTTCCAGAAAATTGAGCAAAGTGGGGCAAAAGGTTCGAGCGATACTTAAACGTTTCTGGGCAGACAACAAAAACTCCAGAAGAATAAATAGATTTATTGTGATATATCATGGGTGAAAAAAGCAAAGAAATCTTGTTGCAAGTTGGAACTACACCAATGACGGTGGTGGATGCTTTAAATAACTTTGACAAATACTTTAACCCAAAGAAAAACGTAATATTCGAAAGATTTAAGTTCAATTCATGTCTTCAGAGGCAAGACGAATCAGTAGATAGTTTTATAACTTAATTACATTCATTAGCAGAAAATTGTGATTATCGAAACCTTAAAGAAGACTTAATTCGGGAAGAATTGCAGTCGAAATGATAAATACAAAGTTCAGCGAACAGATGCTGTTGAAGTCAGATTTGACGCCCAAAATTGCAGTGGATAAAGCTCGCCAAGCGGAGATTCAAATTAAGCAGACAAAAATCATAAAAGATAATGTGGCAAAAACGTTTGTAATGTGAAAAAAGTGGTTCAATCAAGTGGCGGTGCTCAACAGCAAAATCACGGTTGTCAACTGGGATGCGCTCAGGGTTCAGGATTCGATGGTAACAATAAGAGCAATTATAATAATAGAAATATTAAATGTAATTATTATGGTTATAAGCCACATAAAAGGAAATACTGTCCAGCTAAAGATAAAACTTGTAACATTTGTAAATAGCGCGGGCATTTTTCAAATCTTTGAAAAAGAAAAATGACAATAATTATAAATCATATGGAAAACAAAGTAAATTCAATTGAAGTAGGGAATCTTGAAACTAATATTGAGAATGATCAAAAATCTGAGTAGTTGATCGGGAAAATTAGAGAAAGTTCGCGGGAAATATTAATAAATCAGGCGTAGAATCGTGGTTCGTGCAGTGTATCGTGGCTGTGTTAGGATATAAATTAACTTTCCTCATAGATACCGGTGCAGACTATGTTTGTATTCCAAAGAACTCTATTTTAAATTATCATAAATTGAAACTTTAACAAACAAGCTCAAGTTTAAAAGGACCAGATGGTAATTCGCTAAAAGTTTTAGGTGTTGCTAAATCTACTTTGATTTATAACAATAGAACAATTTTAGATGATATTTACGTTATTGAAGAACTTAACACTCCTATTTTAGGCCGGAATGATATTGTTCAATTAAACATTCTTCAGCCTCCGATATTTGAAAATTATTGTGTTTCCAAAAGTAGAAGTGAAAATAAGTCATCCGAACTCATTGAACAGTTTCCTAGACTTTTATGAAATTAAAGAGTTTAAAGGGGAAATCAATACCAAATTGAAGGCCAATGCAATTTCATTCGTGCAAACAGTACCTAGAAGGGTACCAATTCCTTTATTGCCTAAATTGAAAACTGAAATTGATAGACTTATAGCCATGGACATATTTGAGCGTATGGAAGACGTTACCGACTCAGTAAGTCCAATAGTAGTTGTCGCAAAATCAAACGATGAAATTAGGTGATTCGTTATACTCAACTAAATAAATCAGTAATCAGGCCATATTTTCCAATGCCAAAAATTGTACTTTCCTTGGCTAAAATTAAGGAAGACACAATGCTTTCGAAAGTTTATGCAAATAAAGGATTTTACCGAATCAAATTAAGTTCAGATAGTAAATTGCTCACTTGTTTCATATGTCCATTTGGACGGTTTATTTTTAAAAGATTTCCCTTTGGCGTTTCGTGTGCGCCTGAATATTTTGCTTCAAAATTTAGCAAAGCTCTAGACGGAATAAACAACTGTATTTCACATGTTGATGATATATTTATTTTTGGAAAAGATAGCAAGGTTGACATCGCACTCAAAAAAGTTTTGGCGTAGACAAGCCAGATTTCTTGGTTACGTTTTCTCAGAAAAAGGCCACTGATCCGGAAAGAATTCAAGTAATTATTGACTATCCTAGACCCGGAAATCAAAACGAAGTACAGCGATTTCTTGATATGATGAGTTTCGTGGCGAAGTATATCCATAATCGTTCTAAAATATTGGAACCTATCAATGTGTTAACAGGCAATGTTGAATTTACGTGGGATGAAATCCAAGAAAATGCTTTTTTACAGATTAAAGACAGTTTAACGAAAACTCTAACTTTTAAGTATTCTTTGATCCTTCAAAACAAATAATTATTAGCTCAGACGCATCTTTTTACGGTATTGGAGCATGTCTTTTTCAAGAGGACAGTCAAAAAAGTAGGCGCATAGTTTCTTATATTTCTAGAACGATAACTGACACGGAGAAAGAGACATAGGAATATTTCCGTACTCACTTCAAGTAAACTTCAAGTAAAGTTCGAGTAATAGAGAGTAATTTGATTATCTGTCAAAATAAGAAAATTTGTTAAAAAGTACGGAAACGACTTCAAGTAATTTGAAACCGATCATAAGCCATTAGTTCAGATTTTACAATCAAAAAATTGAAATACGCTAACACCAAGGCTGCAAAGATTTAGAATGCGCCTAATGAGGTATGACTACTCAGTTGTATATGTACCAGGAAAGGATTTAAAAATAGATGATGCTTTGTCTCGTAGTCCCGTTCCTTTCAAAGAAAAGGAACCTCAAGAATAAGGAGGAGAAACAGAAGCTTTTGTTAGCTCTTTTGTAAGAAGTTTGCCTGTAAAAGATTCTTACATTGAAAAAATAATAATCAAAAACAAAACCCAGTAGGCAAATTATTAGTTAAATTTACTCAGATGGGTGGTAATCTCGGTATAAATTACCTGATTTCATGGTACCATATTATCAATACCGTTATGATATCTCACTTTTTAGAAAATTTGGTATTAAAAGATACGCGAATAATTATCACTACAGATTTACAAAAAGAAGTCATCGATTACATTCACTCAGGGCATCAAGGCATTACAAAATGTCGTAGGTTGGCCCAGACTTCAGTTTGGTGGTTAGGACTAAGTTCTCAGTTAGAAGAATTGGTAAAAACGTGTCCAAATTGTATCGAAGAAGAGACCAACAATAAAGAAACTTTTAAATATGACAATGCTCCGACTCGACCTATGAAAAAAATAAGTGTAGATCTCTTTAAGTATAAGTGGTATCTGATAATTGATTAATATTCGCAATACTTCGAAGTATTTCCACTATATTCTATGACGGAAAACGCTATAATAGGTAAGGTTATGGAATTTTTCGCACGGTTTGCGATTTTTTTCTTTATGTAGAAGCGATAATAGTCCCCAGCTTTAATTCAAACTTAAAGAATTATCACTTCAAATATATGCGGAAGCAGCTGTAAAAGACGCAAAAAAACTGATTAAAAAATATTAACGAAGGTGTTTTTAACTATCATCTTTCAACCCTTTTAGCAAACGGATTTTCACCAGCAGAATTGAGCCGTTATATTTGAAAGTGAATAAGTCCACTTTTAACAAAAATATGAGTTAATGCTTGTTTTAGTTGTTTTAGTAAGGAATAAGGTTCCCCCTTTTATATTTCTAATTACACATTTAATAGATCCCGATTTTGCCATATTTTAACCAAAAGAACTTTACTGTAAAATGTTATCGGAGAAATATTTTTTTGAAAGTGGAATAAGTCCACTCCAAGCAATGAAAAGTAGAGCAAGTTTTAAATCGCAATTATAATTGTTTATTATGAGTTCTGTTTGCATTCTTTTCGTTAGAATTGTTTTAGAAAGTTCCATAGAAAGTCCGATTCGTCTTACACGTCTTCATTTTGCTTATAATTTTCTAATTTTTAACTGTCGATTTTTTTAGCGTTTAAAACCCATTTAAATAAAGTTAAGCTCTATAAACTAAAAATAACTTAAATACTGCTATGATTTTCAATTGTGATTGTGCTTCTAAGATTTTTATTAATGACAGAGTCTCTCCTAAGACTAGGTTTCTTTTCAATGAAGCTCAAAAGCTTAGTAAAGAAAAAATTTTAAATACGTTTAGGTTTCTAATGGTAGAATTTTACTGCGCAAAAAAGAGGGTGATTCCGCTGTTGTTATTAATTCTAGTGAAGATTTTAGTAAAATATTTTAATATACTAGTTTTTTTTTTTTTTTATATATATATTTATAAACTTCAGTTTTTAATATAATATGGTGAACTTAAGTCCTCAAGATATTTTATTTAATATTCCCCTCGCGCAATGCAATAATTTAAACTTTGATATTATCTCATCCAACCAAAAAAATCCGAACAGCTTTTATATCATTCATCAAAATATTAGAAGTATTCGAAAGAATTTTGATAACTTTATTTTGCATTTGGAGTCTTTCATAAACAAGCCGGATTTTATCTTCTTCACGGAAATATGGGTATATGATTATGAAGTAAATATGTTCAATATTCCCGGTTACAATTGTTTTACCAACTGTAATAATGATTATTCTGCTGGAGCAGTAGCTGTTTTTATAAAAGAAGAATTTGATTGTGATTTTACTTGCTTTAAATTTAAAAGTTCCGAAGTTGCCAAAATTTGTTGTGAGATTGATAATCATAAATTCCCTGTTTTTTTTTGTATCTACAGATTTCATGGTTCCAACATTGACATGTTTTTGTGTGATTTGGATTCTCTTCTCACGTCAAATAATAATAGTAATGTTATTCCCTTGGGAGGCATTAATTTAAATATTCTGGAGAATTCATCCATAATTGATAAGTATTTATTTTTTCTATCGTGTTTTGGTCTGGAGTCCTGTGTAAATGAGCCGACACGTATTTCTGAAAGTTCTGCAACTTGTATCGATCATGTTTTCGCTAAGTTAAGTCCGTCAAGTAATATTTCTATGTCTAGTTCTGTGGCAAATTTGTATTTTTCTGATCATTGTAACTCTTGTTTGTATTTTGAAAATGCTAGTATACCTTATAAATCAATCCCGTTAAATAATTCTTCTAATACTAAAATTGATTTTCCGAAACTAAATAATAGTCTAAAGTTTGAAACATGGAATGCTGTACTCTGTGAACCTGATCCATCGAAAGCTTATACCATTTTTTATGAAACATTAGTTCAACATGTAAGTTTATGTTCTTCAGTATCTGGAAAAAGCGATTATAAGTACAAAAAATTAAAGCCATGGATGGCACAAGGTTTATTGAAAAAAATTCATTACAAAAATAAACTTTATAAAAAATTGGCAAAGCAGCCTTCTAACCTCGGATTAAAAGAAAAATATAAAAAACTATGCAAAGAAATTCATATCCAAGTTTTTTTTTGCAAAACCGAGTATTATGTGAATAAATTTAGTAAAATTGAGGATAATGTTAAAAAAGAATGGCAATTGGTAAATGATATTTTAAATAAACCTAATAGTAAGGAAGAAATGGGCTGCATAAATGCTGGAGGCATTCTTGTACGAGATGCGAATGATAAGGCTGATATTTTCAACAATTTCTTTGCAAAAATTGGTAAGCCTGTAGTTGCTGATGTTGGACCTATTGATATTTCTTGTAACTGTTTAGATCGTGAACCGTTTTACCCCAATAGTATGTTTTTTGAGCCCATTTCTTCGTTTGAATTATATAAAATAATAAAGTCTCTTAATAATTCGTATTCTTGTTGTGATGATGCTTTTTCTAATGTTTTTTTAAAAAATATAGTCTTCAATGTTGTGGATGTCCTATGTCCTCTTTATAATAAAAATCTGGAGCTTGGTATCTACCCTGATAATCTTAAAAAAGCGGTTGTCATACCTTTATTCAAGAAGGGTATAAAAACGGAGTTAAATAATTATAGACTATGGGTCTTTACTCTCGTTTTTGCCAAAATTTTTGAAAAGGCTGTTAAGGTCAGAATGATAAAATTTCTCTCGAAAAATAACTTTTGTTAAATGTCAGTTTGGTTTCAGGGAGGGTTTGTCCGCAGAAGATGCTCTTCTTAATTTTTGTAATAATATTCATAGTGGGTTGAATAATAAGAAAGTCTGTGCAGCGCTTTTTGTGGGCATTACCAAAGCTTTTGACACAGTAGATCATAAAATATTACTTTAGAAATTGTATAAATGTGGGTTTAGAGGTTCCGTCTACAATTGGTTCCTGTCTTATTTGTCTAATCGGTTCCAAAAAGTAAAAATTAATGGCAACTTTAGTAATTTAATTCACGTTGATATAGGTCCCTCAAGGCTCTGTACTTGGGCCCATTCTGTTTCTTGTTTTTATAAATTCTATATTTAGTCTTCCTTTCTCGAGTAGAGTAATAGCGTTTGCAGCCGACATGGCCTGCACATTTGTTAGTAATTCCATGCATAATCTGTCCTGTGAAATAAATAATGATTTAGAGCTTTTAAGACACTGGTTTGATTCACATAAGTTGGTGCTCAGAGACAAAACCAAGCTTATGTATTTTAATATTAGTGGAATTGACATTAATTTAAATAGTTTTGTTTTTCATTGTGCTGGATGTAAAAAATTTTTATATAGCAAACACGTTTGTGATTATAACAGCTCATCAAAAACTTTTGATAGTCTTTGCCAATGCTCTCCGTGCTGTTTTCCTATTGAATGTGTGAAATCCTTCAAATATCTTGGTTTATTGCTTGACTGGAAGGTCTCATGGTTAGAACACACGGTTGCACTTAAAAGATACCTGTTAGGTGCAACGAGTAAAATTTACCATTTGTGTTCATATTGCTCGCCAAAATTGCTAATCTGTATCTACCATGGGATCTTCCATTCAAAACTGCAATATGGGATTACTTGCTGGGGAGGTACCCACTCTAATAAGATTCATCCAATTCAAATCGCTCAAAAGCATGTGAAATTAAAAATCACTGTTTTAACTTGATTGTTTGCACACTCAAATGAGTCTGATTTAGTTTCATTCTATCTCTTAATATCTACCCTAAACAGTTAGTTGCTGCAATTCCAGATACGCTTCTTCTTCTTGTTCTTTCTGTTGTGTTGTTCCCAGTTGCTGTTGTTCTCAGTGCCAAGATTTCTCTTCAGAATTTTGTGCAGGTGTTCGCTGTCTGAACTGTCGTCAGCAGTTTTTGGTGGGAACCTTTTGCATGTAAGAAATGCATTTCTTAACTCCCCCCTTTGTTAGATGAATCGTTCAGATTCAAAGATGAGTAGTAGTTGATCCTTTCCATCATGTGATCGAAGGACATTGCTGGTTCTTGCATCGGTGTTTTTCCAATGTTAACTTCTACTTTGGTTCTCTTATTTTTTTACATTTCCAAATTATTAATATTACTACTACCAAACTTATAATTATAATAAGACTGTAATTAATTAAACTGCCTTTCTTGGCTTCATACTTAAGTTCTTTTATTTGATTAATATTTTCAATACTTTTAAAGTGCAATTCTTTCATAGTAAAATTATTCATGATAGTAACATTAATTAATCTAACTGGGTTTGGTAATAGTTGGATTTCAAGAGGTTTACGGTGCTTATAGGTTATATCATCGATTCTAACATTACAATTTTCGAAGCGTATCAAATAATTTCCGTTAATAGTGAAATTATTAGAATTACAGTTGTGATAAATAGATTGCTTTTTCGCATTGATTACATAAACATGATTAGTATCTAATTCTATTACTTCTGATTGATTATTATTTATATATTTGCAGTGCATTTTTTCTTTGAATAATTTTTCGATACATTCATCTTTATATTTTTTAAGTTGTTTCTTAAATGTAGTCATTTTATACGTAACATCATTTAGCGATAGAATTTTATTTTCGTGAATATAAATTTCTGCTTGGTTAGCATTAGGGATAGGTTGAATATAGATTGATTGATAGACTTCTTTAGTAAAACAAGGGATTTTAACTAATATTACAATATTTTCATTATGAGTGACAATTAAAATTTTTATCTCACTTAATTTTTCAAACGTTATGTTAAAGTTTACAATATCCTCATCTGTAATTACATCCCTGCTTAGAAGGTTATTTCGACTTGTCATTAAGATTTCTTTAATTCTTATAATGTTAGTTTCAATGTACATTAAATTTTCTAAAAGGTTATTAGTCCATTTTTCCTCTGATAATTTTCTTAAGTCCGCGTCAACTTTGTTCATATTTTGTATCAATTCTTTGTAATTATGGTTTAAATTAGAAGTAATAGCTTCAACTTCATGATTAACTTCAATTGCAATATGTGCATTTACTGTATTTACTTGTAGTTTTCCTTCTATTTCTTCACGATCTTCATCATCCATTGTGCCATAAATATATTTTAATGCTGTTCCTAAAAAGTGAAATAATCCTCTTTTCTGAATTCTATGATGTGGGGTAAGAGTGTCTATCTGAATTCTAATATGCTTTATTTTAGCTATCAAAAGTGAGTAAGGTTCTGTTTCCTTAAGTACTAGTGCTTCCAAATTGTTAATTTGTGCTTTATACATTGTTGTGTTTATTAAATAAGTAATTCTATCGTATCTTTCAATTAATCTTACGTCGCTTAATTTCAGGAGTGAATATCCGTTTCCGTGATTGAGGTCTATGATTTCTATCTGGGCTGTGATCAATGGGATCGCCATACAAATTATTATCAGGTGTAGCATTGTGAACCTAAAAAATTTTAAGATTTGATATTATCCTTGTGTATTATTCTGTTTCTATTTTGGATCGTTATTTTATTTCCTAAATCTGCTTTGACTACCTGTTTTTTATATCTAGGTTTCAGTTTATTTTGGTATTGGTTATCTTTTTCAAAAACTATTTCATTTTCCTTAAATGTCCGCGTTTGTCTATTTTTATTTCTGCTATTAAGTGTCGTCGCTTGTGCATCTTTAAGTTTTCTAGGTAAATCGGTATGTTTTGTTTTGTTATAGAGAACTTCGAATGGTTTTTTGTCTGTAACTGAATGTATTGTTTGGTTATAGGATTGGGCTGCTCTAATTACTACCTCTAAACTGTTTATTATTTCAAATTCCTCTATAATGCATTTGGCAATTTCTATTATCGTTGAGTGCACTCTTTCTATTTGTCCATTTGTTGTTGAATGTTTAGGATCGCAATATTTAATTTCTATTTTCATTCTTTCTGCAAAAGATTTAAATTGTGCTGAACTAAATCCTGGTTCGTTATCGCAGGTAATTCTTTTTACCTCTGGGAAGTTTTGTAATGCCTCTAATACTTTATCATGTAGTTTAGTTTTATCATCAATGTGTTTAATCACTAGAAATTTCGAATACGCATCTATAAGGGTTAAGAATTTTAGATTTAGTGCAAAGAAAATGTCAATATGGATATGTTCCCCCTCCTTATCAGGTATTGGTGCCTCACCAATTGGTATTTTCTTAGGGTGTCTGTCGTATTTATTTTTATTGCATATATCGCAGTTTCTAATAAATTGCTTAAATTGTTTTTTCATTTCAGGCCAGTAATAATCTTTAAAAATTTGTTTGATATTTTCCTTGTAATTTCGGTGTGCCCTGGTGTGGGTTTGTCTAATTATTTTTTCTTGATCTTCTTCGTTGAGAACATCGATTGCTATTATGTCTGTGTGGAAGATTTTCTTTGCTATTCTATTCCTTAGGATTCGTTTTACCTCATATAAATCTTCTAGATTACAGTTTATTCCTGTTAATAGATTTTTATTTAATCGTTCTGTTACTATTTCTTTTAAAAAATCTAAGTCTTTATATTTTATGAAATGTCTAAATGAATTAAAATTTGTTGTTCTAAAATGTTCATTAGTATTATCCTTGTTTAATACTATTTGTTGCGGGAAGGAATTAAGAGGTTTATTGATTGTTTTAATGTGAAAGATGTCTAAGCTTTCTACCGAATGTACTGTTTCTGCTAAATCTTCGCTTTCCTCTTCTAAACTATTATTGTTTAGAAACTGCCTAGAAAGAGCATCTGCTATATGATTTGTGTTTCCCTGTTTGTATATAATTTTTGGAGCATACTCCTCTATCAACGCGTGCCACCTTTTCATTTTGGCATTCGGATTCCTGGTTGACACTGCAAAAGTTAGCGGCTGGTGATCCGTATGAATTTCCAAATCCGCTACCCCGTATAGATAATTCCTTAAATTTTTTAAGGCCCATACAATCGCGTAGAGTTCCTTTTCATTGATCGTAATTCTGTTCTGTTTTATTTAGCGTTTTTGAAATAAAAGTAATGGGCTTATTTTCTTGTGAGAGCACAGCTCCAATGGCTTCATTTGACGCATCTGTTGTCAGAATGAATTTTTTTTCGAAATTTGGTTGTGTTAATTCTACTTGTTGAATTAACTCATTTTTAAGTTTATCTACTGCGTTTAATGCTTCTTCATCCAATTCAATCATAACCTTTTTTGATTGATTTTGAGAGATTCTTCCGTTCTCCTATAATACCCAGTCATACCTAAGAAACTTCTCAGTTGTCTCAGTGTTTTCGGAACAGGGTAGTTTTTAATGGTTTCAATTTTCTTTTCGTCTGTTTTAATAACATTATGCGCTATTTGGTAGCCTAAAAATTCTACACTTGACTTGAAAAATTCTGATTTCGCAAGTGATATTTTCATATGCGCTTCTTGCAATGTATTTATTATTTTCATTAAATGTTCATAGTGCTCGTCAGCGTTGCTAGAGTAAACTATGATGTCGTCAATATAGACGTGACAAAACTTTCCTATGAATTGGCGGAGGATGTTATCCATTGCTCTTTGAAATATTGAAGGACCATTCCTCAAACCAAAAGGCATTCGGACAAACTCGTATATGCCGTTATTTATAGAAAATGCTGTTTTTTCAACATCTTCTGGTTTCATCTCTATTTGATGAAAACCTGATTCCAGGTCAATTGTAGAAAACACTCTTGCTTTTCCTAAGTTTGAAAGTATTACGCTGCAATCTGGGATTGGATATTTATCCGCTATCGTTTTTTCGTTTATCTTTTTGAAGTCAATGACCATTCTCATTTTTTGTCTACCATTTTCATGGATACCTTTTTTAGGAACTACCCATATGGGCGAAATATAAGGACTTTTGCTTTCTCTTATTATACCTTCTTCTAACAATTTCTTAACTTCCCTATTCACAAATTTGTTAGCAGACAGCGGGTAGGGGTATTGCTTACTCCAAATAGGGCTATCTGTGGTCATTCTGATTTCTGCGCTTACATCTGTTCTAAAGGGTAGAGACGTGTCTATTTTTCCATGTTCATTTAAAATTATATTTTTTATTTTTGCTACCTTATCCTCATTGCTATCCTTTATGTTATTTATTTGCCCCAACTGAATGTCATCAAGTACATAAAATTTTCCTTTATGATTATTAATCAAAAGTGAATTCTCTTCAAAATTCAATTGTATTTTTGCTTTGCTCAGTAGATTTATTCCAATTAGCATATCGCTTTGTAGATGACCAATTTCATAAAATCGTGTTAAATGATTAAAAATATGTGCATTGTGATAATGGGTAATCGTTGTATACCCATTTATCGTCTTTACGCGTTTTGCAATTTGTAATTGTTGTCTATTAGGTAAAATATTTGGTCTACAGTAGCAATTTGTTGCTCCTGTGTCTATCAAAATTTTTAAATTTATGTTTGTTCCTCGTAATTGTCTGAATATGTAGGGTAAGGGATGGCTTCGTCTAAAAAAGCATTCTCCTGTATGTTGTTAATCCTTTGTTGTTTAATATCGGGTCGATAACTGTTACCTTACTCGAAACTTCTTTTTATGGTTCGTTCTTGTGTGTTATTATTATACTGTAAGGGTGGTCTAGAGTTATTCGGTCTAAACTGAGGATTAGGTTGTTGTCTAAATTGGCCTGAACTATCAACTTCCATCGGTACTGGTTTAGTTTGGTTTTGCCATCCATAATTTCTATAATTGTTGTTTTGTTGAACGGGACGTTGATTAAAACGTAAATTATTTGAATGTTTATTATAATTATTTTGTCTTGAGGAATTCCCATAATTATTATTAAAATTTCTATTACTATTTAATTGTCTTCCAGATTGACTAAATCCATTGGCAAATTGAATTCTGATTTGGTGAGACTCCATTTCTTGTGATTTTGCTAGTGCGTTGGGTAGATCTATGGGGTTAAGTGACATTAAGATATTGTTTAAAGGAACGATGTCTTCTATTGTACTCTTTAGTTATTTCTGAATTGTTCCCGTAGGTCATAATGGTTTTATTAATCATAAGTGTCAGTTGTGAATTTACTTTATTGTAATAATCTACTAGGTTCAAATTTGCTTGTCTAATTAGATTCAACTCCTGTTCTAATATATGCAGAGGACGCTTATCTGCGTAGGCAAAATCTAGACGGCTGATGATCGCGTCGAAATTAAGGACAGTGCCATGATTGGTTAAGGTATCATTGGCTTCTTGAGTAATTTTATTTCGCAAGATAGTCAAGGCGGCAAAATATGTTTTGCTTCCTTGAACGTACAACGACATTGTATTACTAGCCGCTTCTCTCCAGCTTACATATCCTTTCCCGTTAAATTCCGGTAAGGATTTTACAATATCTAAGGTCTCATTACATTGAATTGTTTCTGTAATAGTTTGTTTTTCAAATTCTGTTACTCTATGTGCGTCTGTTAACTGTCTTAGCTGTCTTTTCAATTGTTCTAATTCTGTTTTTAAACCTTGTGTTTGCACTGAAATAAGTTGTGCCAACATTTCACTGTTATCATCAGTAGCCATTTTGTTACACAAAATTTCACTTAAGTATTGCTTTATTTAGTATATTCACTTCTTAAAATTACAACTAAAATTATGTTTTACTTTTCTCCTTTTGTTTGCAGGATACTTGATTGTTGTGACGTCCGGTAAAACTCCTTTGTCTTTCGGGGGGCCTTATTGTCCAGATATCTAGGCTAACTTGATTGATGAATCTCGAACTAATGTTTGATATCCTCTTCAATTTAAGTAGGTTGATTGTCGAAATTTATTGGGCACAGAAAAATTAAAGTTAAACTTATTGCTTTATTTCTCCTTATTTTATTTCAAGGATACTTTTTATTGCAATGTAAAAACTCTTGATCTTAAGGGTTGTCCAAAGTCCTTTTCCGATCAATATTAAACTTTTTGTTACTGTGTCCCTGCTCGGGCGCCAATTAAAAATCACTGTTTTAACTTGATTGTTTGCACACTCAAATGAGTCTGATTTATTTTCATTCTATCTCTTAATATCTACCCTAAACAGTTAGTTGCTGCAATTCCAGATACGCTTCTTCTTCTTGTTCTTTCTGTTGTGTTGTTCCCAGTTGTTGTTGTTCTCAGCGCCAAGATTTTTCTTCAGAATTTTGTGCAGGTGTCTGAACTGTCGTCAGCAGTTTTTGGTGGGAACGTTTTGCATGTAAGAAATGCATTTCTTAACTTGTGATACGCATAATTTGCAAAAAAAAAGAGAATGGAGAGTAGCTTTCCGTTATTTAAAAATTTAAGTATTCTGCCAATCCGGCATCTTTACTTTTATAAAGTGCTAAACGTTTTTTTAAAAGATCTGGCTACTTCTCTAATTTAAATTACGCTAAAAACAGCTTAAGAGTGAACAACCAACACATTGTTCAGATTCCCTCTCATAACTTGTCACTTTTCTTTTACTCATATTCTTGTACTGCTACCAGGCTTTTCAATAATCTACCAGCAAATGTTCGCTGCATTCGTCATGTGACTCTGTTCCTGAAGGAGGTAAAATTATGGCTGTTTAATTTTGATTTCAAAACTATCGATATTCCAAATTCTGTACTTGTATAAGTTATTATCTCTTGAAATTTGTGTTTTTTTTTAACGTACCTGATTTCTTTTTGTGTGTTCTATTGTTATTTAATTTATTAAATTTTTGCTTTAATATATTAAGTCATCTTTTTGCATATCTGTAGCGGCATTCCCAAACGTGTTATCTACAATTTTCGTTATCGTTAAGTCCTCTCGGCTACGATTGTCCTTAACTCGTATTCCCAAACATAACCTAAGCTATTTCTGTCGTTTACTTTGACAGTTGTAAGACGATATTTGTAGCTGGCCTAACTACGAGTTTAAAGACGTCGAGAACGAAACAAAACTTATCGTTGAGCAAGTAAATAAGTAAGTAAATCTTAATTTTGCACTTATTTTCAAGAAAAAATATTATTTACTAAGATAAACAAGTATTAGTAATGGCATTCCAGTATTTGGGCATGGATGCAGCTATTTTAGAAAGCGAAATTGAAATGCGACAAGACGCAGCAGAAAGAGCAGCTCTTCGGCAAGTGGACAGCCCTTTCGATTTGGAGCAATCTAAATTCGTCCAATCGTTCCGGTTGACGCCCGAGGTAACGCATAACTTGTTGGAGTCAATAAGAAGTTCTTTAGAACAACGGACAATCTCCGCTTTATCGGCAGAAAATCAGGTGAGAAGCAAAAAGTGAATGTTTCAAGTGTTTTCATCTACAATATCTTTAACTAGCTATTTGCTGCGCTTGAATTCTATGCTACGGGATGCTATCAACGACCTGTAGGGAAGCAGTCAGGCATCACCATGAGCCAGCCTTCTGTGAGCCGGTCTATCCATAGAGTAACAGATGCCATAAATAATCACATATTTAGATCAAATGTGCGTTTCCCCATAACTCACATTGAGCGGCAGGCAGCCGTAGAGCTATTTAGGACAGCGCCCCAGCCTTTTGATGGTGCCATTGGGGCAATTGACTGCTCCCACGTAGCCATCGTTGGGCCACCACAGCATGAGGAAGCCTACGTAAACCACCATGGATACCATTCCATTAATATACAAATGGTAAATTGAAAAATTTAACAAAAATTAAAAACTTAACTTATTCCAGTGTTTTTCCATAAGATTTGTGATCCGAATCTGAAGATTTTAAATGTAAATGCGAGGTATCCCGGAGCTCGTCATGATGCCTACATTTGGAACGCATGCGCTGCTCGGCAAGTTATGCAACGAGCATATGATCGTGGGGCCCGTCGCGCATTTCTAATTGGTGCGTTTGTAAAACTTAAATTTCTGTAAAATTTATAAAAACTTTTTGTTTACAGGTGACTCTGGCTACCCACTAGAGCCATGGCTCATGACACCTCTTCCAAATCAGGCAGAAGATACTCCCAGATATCGGTACAACTAGGCTCTATGCAAAGCTAGAAATTGTGTGGAGAGGCTGTTTGGTGTTCTGAAAAGTAGGTGGCGGTGTCTTTCGAGACAGAGAGTTCTCATGTATGAGCCGGGATTTGCTGGCAGAATTGTTAATGCTTGCGCGGTTTTGCACAACATGAGCCTGTCGTCGATAAGCACAAGAGACATGGATGGGGTGTTGCCCTATGTTGAAGCGGAGGCTGCAATTAATGAAGAGGATGACAATAGCGTTCGTTCCTCTGTTGCAAAACGAATTCAAGATCGTTTGATATCAGAAAAGTTTTCGTAAACTATTTTACTAAAATAAAATATTTTTTTACATTATTTTCATATTATTTATTATTTAAATATTTTTCAATTAAATTTCATTTAACTAACCCTAAAGCATAGCAATAAAACCTTAACAAACATAAAAAGTTTATAAATCAAAAACATTTACTTTTTCATTCTCGTATTATATCTGTGGTCACAAAGAATAACGTATACACTCAAAGTATCGCAAAAAACAATATTTGAATTGCACTAACCACGATCCTTTCTTCTGAAATATGTGAACCGCTACAAACGAAAGATGTCCAGACATTAGTGATGATCTATTCTGGGGAAAAAAAGTGGATATCTGCATACTTCCAAATTTTGGCAATAAAGAAAACACATTTATTAACATATTTACATATTTTTAAATTTAATTCCATTTCATTTATAAAAACTTCTTATGCTAATAAAACTAAAAACTCGAATAAAAAAGTGAGAAAAACTTAAAAAAACTTTGCACTTCATTTAAAATAAAACAATATTAAAAAAAACAAACAAAACAAACAAGACGCCATTTGGCACGCGAAGGGTTGCTTAGTCGTCCAAATATTCAGCCTCCACATTTGGCTTCATAGCAATTGCCAAGTGCTCAACTGCAGAAGCTAAGCGTTCTATTGCTAACGCTTGCACCATAGCTGCTTGGGCATGCTGCTTCGCTGCTTCCGCCTGCATCTGAAAACAAACATACAAAAATATCATGAGAATATCTATACAATGCCGTACAAAGCATTGCACTTACCGTGATAGCATCTGCCTGCTGCTTGGCTATTGCTGTGAACTGCTCCCTGGCGGAATCGAGAATGGTTCTCTTCCTCGATTTTGCTGCTTGCTGCACGTTCCTACCTACGGAACTCTTTTTCCCCGGTGTTTCCACCAACTCATCAACACATTCAACATTGCTATTATTGAATGTGTTGGGCACTGTTGGAGTCTCCAGCAACACATTAACATCTCCGTCCTCTAGCGCTATTTGCAAATGCTATAAAGAAAAAAACAAATGATCAAAATATCATAAAATTTCATGCAACCACAAATACCTCTTCCTCCGGAATGCTTTCAGCGCAGTTGCTGCTGCCTTCGACGTATTCCAACCCAAGGATATCCAAGACCCGCAAATCCAGCTCAGTGAGCGCAGGAATGGAAAGGGGCTTACCACCTGTTTTGCCCATTTCCTTTCTGCGCTCTCTTGCCTTCACCGACGTCCGACTTTTGAGGTCACGCCATGCCTATTAACAAAAATAAATTCAGCTTTATTTAACAACTGCATTTGTGCATTTTGAACTCACCACTTGCCACTGGCTCGCTGACTTCTCAGCTCCTCCAACACTGTTCAGCTGGCCCGCGAGTTGCTCCCACTTCTCGGCTGCTTCGTGACGACCATGCAACGCCACGAACTTGCCCTCCGCTAGGCCCTTATTGGCCACGAAAAAGTCCAGCATCATTGTATATTGCTCCCCTGTTGCCCGACTGGATCTTTTTTTATTTATATTCATTTTTCATTTATTTTTGTGTACTTTTTTTGTCTTGTATTGAACTTATTATGATCTGTCAAATGTAAGTGCTGCCATATTTTCGATAGAAGTAAACAATATTTGTAGTTAAGTTTTTGACGAAACTATTAGCAAAAGTTGTAGCTTAGCAGAGTTTTGAGAATACCATGTTTGTTACTGCAAGCTTCAAACGACGTTGGTCAACGATAGCGATTGTAGATCGTTAAAATTTTGGGAATGCCGCTACTGATATGGTATTTTTCATAAATATATATTTTTCTGGGCCCACAACAATACTTCTTATTTAATTCTTTAAGTGTACCATGCTGCATTTCTACACATGCTCAAATTGGGCATCTGAAAGCAGTTTTTGAGAGTCAATCTTATGTTAGTTTAAGTGTATTTCTTTACTCATTGTTATATTCCTTTTAAATAGATTGAATAAATAAATAAATAAATAAAAAAAAAAACAACAAAATTCTAACTCCGTTTTGTGGTTAGTTTAAAGTTAAGCTCATTTTGCTTTAAGTGATCAGTCGACCAAAAAAAAAAATGGACTTATTCCGCTATAAAAAAAGTGCATTTGTGGGTAAAAAATCGTTCATATTCTTTAATTATTTTTAAAATAATAACTGCGTGATAAAATTTGACCGATATATAATGCTGAAAACATACCCTGAATCAGTTATTTGCCAATATTTTTAAATTTCATCAAACGCAAACCTTTAAATATCTTAGTATATACAAAATTGAACTTATTTCACTTTCAAATATAACGGCTCAATTAAGGATGGTTCGTAAATGTAAATCTTTAGTTCCAATGTTGCCTAGTTTGTTTGAAATAGAAAATAATAGAGAAGTAATGGAAAAATAACTAACAATTAAAGAAAAACAAGTTAAAAATAATAACAAAAGACATAGAACTAAAGATCTTGCAGAGCTAAGAAGAGGGGTTGAGTATGTATAATCGATTTACGAAAATATGGTAAAGTTTTGAAGAAATTAGAAGAACCTAGGTCATATCTCGACAAGCTGCAATCAAAACGGAAAGCCGAAGCCTTCGCCACTTGACTCTCAGTCCTGCTTCAAGAAAACACTCCTCCGATCGACGATATATGCGAACAGTGGGCACACATCTCTCACTCTATGCGTGCGGATGGAGAAGAGTTATTGGCTACCACTGCCCCCGCCGAAACCAGTGGCACGACCAAGAGTGTCGCGACGCCACTGCAGAGAAAAACGCCACCTACAAAGCCACCCTGCAGTCGGTTGTAACGCGTGCTGCTAAGGAGCGATACTGAGAGTAGAGGAGGGACGAGAGACGTCTTTTCAGGCAGAAAAGCGCGAGTGCGAGAAGATTGAGATGCATGGCGACAGGAACGAAACCCGAAAATTTTTCGAAAAGATAAGACACCTGGCCTATGGTTTTAAGACCAGGGCCTCTTCCTGCAAGGATGAAAATGGGAATCTAGTGACAGATATCCAGAGTACACTGACGTTATGGAGGGAACACTTCTCTAGTCTTCTGAATGGCGATGATGACAACAATACCGCCAATAGAGATGATATCCCGGATACCCCATTTATGGATGACAGCGTTCAAGTGCCGCTGCCCGCAGAATATGGTTGGAATATGGTTGGAAGAATGAATTTAAAACGATTGGAACCTCAGTGTACTTTACCCAATCAACTAAAAAGGCGATCCCACTATTTGTGCCAACAACCGTGGGATAAGTCTTCTAAATAACGCACATAAGGTCCTGTCGAACGTATTATGTGAAAGACTGAATCCCATCATAAACCAACTGATTGGGCCTTATCAGTGTGGCGACCAGATATTTACGCTACGATAAATTTTGGAAAAGTCCCTAGAAAAACAAATCGACACCCACCATATTTTTGTCGACTACAAAGCCGTTTTCGACAGTCCAATAAGGAATCACCTATACTGCACCATGTCTGAATTTGGTATACCTGCAAAATTAATCGTGCGACTTTTTTAATCTAATTATAAAGAAAATCATTCGAGCAGCTGATCTGAGACAAAGCGGCACCTATTATACAATAGTGTAATGCTGTTAGCGTATGCTGATGATATTGATATCATTGGCCATAATACACGCGAAGTCAGTGCAGCATCCTCCAAATTAGAAAAAGAGTTGAGTCACATGGGTCTTGCAGTAAAGATAAGACGAAATATCTGGTATCAACAAACAAACCACGTCACTGTTGACAATACCTCCTTCGAAGTTGTGAAGGATTTCGTCTACCTCGGTTCCAGCATTAACTCCACCAACGATTTGTAGAGAGATAAAACGAAGGATAACTCTTGCCAATAGGTGTTACTTTGGGCTCAGTAGGCATTTGAGAAGCAGTGACCTTTCTCGACGAACATAAGTCACGCTCTATAAGTCACTAATCATGCCCGTCCTGTTATATGCATAACAAACCTGGACGTTGAGCAGCTCTGATAGAAAGACTGGAAGCGTTTGAGAGAAAGATCCTTCGTAAAATCTACGGACCAATCTGCGTCAATGGCGAGTACCGAATACGATGGAACGCTGAGCTGTATGAGCTATACGCCGACATCGACATAGTAAAGCGCATAAAAATCGAGTGGCTTCGCTGGCTAGGTCATGTTGAGCGGATGGAAGACGACGCTCCAGCGAAGAAAATATTCGATTCGGTACCCAATGGCGGACAACGTAGAAGAGGACGACCGCATCTCCGTTAGAGGGACCAAGTGGAGGACAACCTGATGAAACTTGGAGCTTCCAACTGGCGCCAGCAAGCGCAAAACAGAAATGGCTGGCGCAATTTCTTACACCAGGCGAAAACCGACTTACGGTTGTAGGCACCACCTAAGTAAGTAGGTCGTATCTGGTTCAGGCAGATAGAGAAAAGTATGGACGCAATAGATAGCACCTTATTCCAGTGCCAAGTATAGGTACTGAGCATTTTTATAATTCTGAAGATATGTATAATCTAAATGAGGATTATATAGTTGAAAATGGTAACGAAAATAATACTGATCAAATTGAACCAATCAATACTCCAGAGAGATAATCTTCTGTACAAAATGAAGATATTTCAGGAGTTGGCCCTTCAACCAGAGTAGCTCGACAAAGAAATGCACCTTCATAGATGCAATATTACATACTTCAAAAATTTTTATAAAATAAAAATAAAAAAAAGAGAAAATTGTATTCTCACATTGTTTGATGAACTTATTTTCTTTAATAAGAAAAGCATTTTTTTACTTTATATACAGGGTTGTCAATATTCGAAGCGCCCATCTGACAACACTGCAACTTTCCGCAGTGATGCCAAATCGACTAATGACATACCGCGTTTGAAGCGTCATTCCAAGCAAATGTTTACAATGGAACAGTACACGCCACGCGAACGCTCTAAAATTGTTGAAATTTACATTCAACAAAACAAGTCAATAGTGAAAACTCAACTTGCTTTCAAAAAAATAAATAAAGTGAAAAGTGCGCCTTCCAAGAAAACAATTTATCGTTTGTATGAAACTGAAAATCCACAAGAGATTCAAGAGGTACCTCTTCACGATGCAAAAGTCACTGTTTGGTGCGGCGTTTGTGCTAAAATGCTCATTGGGCCATTCTTTTTCGAAGATAATATTGGCCACAGAGTTACTGTCAATCAGGAGCGTTATCGCGATATGATAAACAATTTTTTCATGCCAATCATTCGTCGAAAGCGTATCAGGAACTACTGGTTTCAACAAGACGGCGCGCCACCACACACAAGCCACACTACAATCGATTTTTTGAAATGGGCGCTTCGAATATGGACAACCCAGTACATTTATTTATTTATTTATTTAGCCAAACAAGGCAATATACTTATTCTAACTTATTTTTCTAACAGGTTGTTGTTGTTTTTATTTTTTTTTATTTTTTTGTTTTTCTCTCCTCTTTCCTTGTTTTAGGTGTAGAAGATATGCAATTCTCAGTGGGCGTAATCCACCCACATGAATCGGCACATTTTCAAAAACACGTCAAAAATAAAAGACAATAAGAAGAACGAAGGGGAACTTAAATACTAAACTTACATACTAACAGATTTTATACACATAGTAAAAATTTATACTAATTTTCAATACTATGCTAAAATATTATTAAGATGGAAAGCTAAATGGGAGAATAACTAAATTTTGTTTAGGTATGGGTGGTAGACGGCAATGTAAGAAGAGGCATTTGGATATGGGAGAATAGAGTTAATATTACAATGCGGTGTTTTACTTATTTAACATTAAAATTTTTAATTTACAATTTTTCTGCAAATGCTAGATCAAGAAAATAGAAAAGGGATCAGAATGGTGAAAAGGAATTGGAGAAGATTCACTTATATGTACCATTGGGCATAGAACGTGAATTGGTGTTTAATAAGGGCGTAGTTATGTAAAGGAAAGTGATTTGGAAAGAGAACGCTTGAATCTGAATTTCGATATTGGCGGTGTATAATGCTCGCAGATATTATTAAATATTTTACAACATCTATTCAAGGGCTCGTTCAATGCGTAAATAGTGTTGTGATGCGATTCTTTTAACAATTTTGTATACCTTGTTCGCCTTATTGGTTCATTAAATAGTACCTTGCTCGAGATGTATTCGCTATCGATGTTACCAGTAATAACAACGAATGTAAAGCATGAGCAAAGTAATATTCTCCTTGATGACAGCGATATTAAATTGAGGATTTTAAGTCTACTCTCGTATGGTGGTAAATTTGTATAGTCACGAGGATCGTATAGGTCTCTCAATGCAAAAAGCAATAATTGTCTTTGAATAGATTCTAGCCTTTCACTATGCACTACAAAAGCTGGGTTCCAAATTATGCAACAGTATTCTAAGATTGGTCGTACTAATGTGCAGTATAAGGTTTTAGTTACCCAAAGGTTTTTGAATTCTTTTGCACGTCTTTTTATGAATCCGAGCATTTTGTTTGCCCTGGATATGATATGATCGTAGTGAAGGTTAAAGCGCATCTTACTATCAAGAATTATTCCAAGATCTGCTATGTGGATGACCCTTTTAAGTTCTACCTTATTTAGCATGTATCTGCTATATGTGATTACGTTTTTACGGGCAAAACTTATAACGTAGCACTTATTTATATTTAAATAAAGTTTATTTTTACTACACCACTGTTCCAGAGAAAAAAGCTTATTCTGTAAGAATACTGAATCCACTTCTGATCTAATGTTATAGTATAATTTTAAGTCATCTGCATATAAGAGATGGGGGACATCATGCAAAACTTCAGATATGTCTGCAATAAATATGTTGAAGAGAAGTGGGCCACGATGGCTACCTTGAGGTACACTCGACGAGACAACAATCTTTCCCTGAAAGTTCCCTGAAATTTTACATATTGGGATCTTTCACAGAGATAAGACTTGAGCCATTTCAGCACAGTACCTGATATACCAAATTTTTCTAGTATCTTAGCTAGGATTTCGTGATCAACACCGTCAAAGGCTTTACTAAAATCTGTATAGACTGCATCTATTTGGTGGTCCTTTTCCATTTTAGTAAGAATGTCTGATGCCATGATTGCAAGATTTGTGGTTGTTGATCGTCCTTTACGAAAACCATGTTGCTGCTCGTTTAAACACGGATTAATTATGCTCGTGAGCTTGGAACATATAATTTTTCAAATATCTTTGGAATTGCTGACAATATTGCAATACCCCTATAATTTTCAACTGATCTCTTGTCGCCATTTTTATAAATTGGCGTAAGATGACAAGATTTCCAAAAAGTTGGGAATATACCTGTATGCAAGGATTTGTTAAAAATCATATGTAACGGCGTAATTAATTGGTCTAAACATTGAACAAGTGAAATTGGTGGTATAAGGTCTGGACCTGGAGATTTATTTGAATCTAATTCTTAAATGGAATTGGTTATGTCACTCCGTTTAATATTAATTTCACAAACCAATGTCGGTCTACAAGTTATACTGGCAAATGTAGGTTGATTTTGGGAAGTAGTTGAACAAAAGACTTCTTTAAAATGATTCGCAAAGAGATTACAAATTTCCTGTGAGTTAGATGAAGTAACATTGCCTTTAAACATGAAGTTTGGGTATCCGGTCGATTTCCGTTTTACATTTACAAAATCGAAGAATTTTTTCGGGTCTTCAATAATCCTTTCTCCAATTAAATTGGTGTAAGGCCTATAAGCCTCTTCGGACTTAATGGAGAACTCCTTAGACAGCTCTTCGTATCTAACCTTTACCTTATCACTTACAATGACGCAATTTTTAATGACTCTGTAAAGTTTATTTCTTTGATTTTTCAAATTTCTAAGATTTGAATCAAGCCACGGTTCCGATAGTTTATTTTTTTTTTCTTTATTTTTGGAACATGAGTATCAAATACAGAAAAGACTTTTTGATAGAAAGACGATACAGCATCGTCCAATTCTAGTGCAGACAAGTGGTTCCAGTCCAAACAATTTAAGTCATTTTTAATGTTATTGTAATCGGCATTGAGGAAATCGTATACAATAGAATTATTGAATGACTGTATAAAAGTTATGTTGTTAGTACATAACTCAGTAGTAAAAGCAGTATGGTGGAGGGTATTGTAAAATATCTGCTCAGCCTCACAGGTTGGACTAACCTTTACTTCGTCATATGAGTTAGTAAAAATCAAATCTAGCCAGCGATTTGTTCGGTTTGGAGCAGGAGCAACATGCTGACAATCATTACTATAAAAAGTACTTAATAAATCGAAGTCGACCGCATTGGACAGGTTAATTGGAAGGAGATGGTTGTCATCATCATCGTGCACAAAAGTTGTATTGGGACGGTTGAAGTCTCCAAAAATAATAATTCTATCATATTCGTTTAACGCAGCTGTTATTGACGTTATGATTTCACATAATTCATTGTAGAAATTGTGGGTTGAATTCGGAGGAATATAAATAACACCTATGTATACGGAAGCTTTTTGATCTAGCCTTATTTTGATTATTTTGTTCTTAAAGCATTTGGAGGAGCAGGTTACAATCAATTCACTAGATAAGGAGTTATGTGTGGCAATTAAGACACCGCCTCCTCGAGACAGGCCGCAGCTTGCATAGTTTCTGTCATTCCGGTATATTGTCCAGTTGCTATCTAGAATTTCTTCATTTTTGATAGCGTCATTCAACCACGTTTCCGTAAAGAAAAAAACATTGAAATGACAAGATTTAGCTTCAACAAACAGTTTATTGAGTTTGTCTCTCATGCCACCACAATTGTGGTAGGATATATTAAAAGACGCAATTGAAGGTAGTGTATTTTGGGAGGCTGGATAATCAGACATTGCTTTAGGATGAGAGTTAGGGACAATAAAAATTTTTGAAGTTAGAACGAGCACTTTGTAAATGCCATATATACTTTGAGCTAGTATGCGATGCAAATGCCGTGAGGTCGTTTTCAACATCAGTGGGTGAAATGTTGAGGCTTTCATGGAAGTTAATGAAAATTTTTTTCTATAATAGTTATTATTATTATTATAATAGTTATAATATAATAGTTATAATTTTCTATATAATAGCATTTGTTCTTGTTGTACCTTCAATACAAACTGAGTCAGACTTATTATGTAAATAAGACAGGTATAATCGAACATTATCATACAACCGACGGTCTCTTAGACGAGACATAACGAAACGACCCTCACTACTAACGTCAGCGAGATTTTTTTGTGAGCTTCGCATTAGGTGGCAGAAGAGGATCCAGAAAGGCTGGTGTAGCATTAGTGAACGTTTGAGTATTAGTGCAAGTAATTAAGGGAGGAGGTGTGTTATTGGAGGGTGTGATTGCTGGTGAACGTGTTGCAGTAACAGGTTGTGTAGAAGTAGGCTTAGGTATGACTATTGCGGGCTGTGGGGATGGATTTAGTGTATGGGAATGGACGAAATTAGGATATTTATATGAATAAATTTTATTTTTTTCGTCGTTATTGAGGTTAAACGAACCCCGTTTCACTTTAGGATAAGGGAGTTTCGACGATTGAGTAATAGGAAATTTAGAAGAAGATAATAGTTGAGAAGATAGTTTTGACTGTGGAGAAAACTTTGGGAATAAATTTGTTTTATATGACCAGTTTTGATCTTGAGCTGGTTTTGAGGGTGTTCTGGCAGGTGGGCTTATATTATTTTTATTACTATTAATATTAGTAGGCTTAATAGATTTAATCATAGGCTTAGTGATAGGCTTAATACTAGGTGCCTTAACTTCCGTTTTTGGTTTTTCCGTCCATTCAGTTATACGAATGTTTCCTTTCGTTCGCATACCTGCACTAGAAAACATCCACGCATATGCCTTGGGTATATTAAATTTAAAACTGCTAACCTTGGATCGTTTTGACGACTTTTTATGGCAGTCTGAGATGGTTAATTTGTACTTCTTTTTGAAGTAATTTTCTACCCAAGTTGCATCTGTAGTTGTGGGGAAGCCTTTAACGAACAAAGCAGTGCTATCACTTTGGTTTCCTGTCTTCAGTTTTTGAATTCTGTGATTCCATTCTGATGTGGTCCAAGAGGTTCCAAAGTGATTAATTATTTTCCGAGGTGCAGCAACAGGTGGTTGTATTAATGGTGTGGGTGTTGGTTGGCTAGGTTGCGAATCCGAGTTAGATGGTAAGGGACGCACTGAAGAGGATATCACGGAAGCTTCCATGATTTCATCGAAGAGGGAGGATGAATTGTGTTCAATGGCTTCTGTCACATTGATTCTGTTGGTTCCAGTACTGATTGCATCAGATATTTCCGCAAGCGACTCTCTAAATAAGGCAAGATCGTCACTTATTTCATTTATTTTGTGATACAAAACTTCGATAAGTGGATCTGGTACAGTTGGTGATTGTGTTGTTTTCTCCGAGGCCGATTGCAGCAAGATGTCGACGTCATTTCTTAAGCACGCGATATTTTCAGTTACATTTTTTACTGAATCAACTGTGTTTATTTTCTCAAAGTTTGTGTCTATTGATTTATTTATAGCACTTATTGCGGTTTCAACTCAGTTCATATCGTTTTGATGGTCTATGGCATAGTTTAAGATTTTGTTTAAGTTCTGGTTAAGTGTTCCGAGCTTTTTATTACTTTCATTTTTTGTCACTTCGACAGCACTGCTGAGGTCTTCTATTGATTTTAATGCCTCATCAAATTTCGACACTAGATCGACTGTCTTTTTCAAACACTGTTTATTTTCCGACCGCACTGAGTTTGTTAAGTCAATAAGGCATTTTATCGCGAGTAGAACATGCGTGAGTGACAATTCTTTACATTCATCGCAGTAAAACGAAAAATTGGCCAGATATTCGTCAAGATAAGTTAAGCTTCTTTTCGATAAGCCTATGCAAGAAGTGTGGAAAGATTTTCCACAAAGGCCTTTGCACGTTATCTTGGGCGCCTTACGGTCCTCTGCGGTACAGGAAGGTGAAGCACAGATTTTATCCATTTTTGTTTTAATTGTTCTTATTGCTATTTTTTATTTTTAACTTTTTTTAATAATTCTGTTTGCTTACAATTGTTTGTTTACAACTGTTTGTTTATAATTCTGTCTGTTTAGCAGAAAAATGCCAATACAGCAGTCAGAGGTTGGGAGCAATAATAGCGCAACAAGACAATTTTTTTTTTTATGAGTAAAGTTGACACAGTGAACGAAAAATATCTTGCAGAATTCGCACTTTTATTTAATTTCGGTCGTATTTTATAGTAATGTTGAACTGATTATTAAATAGCCCACTGAACTTTTAGCTGTGGTCAAGTGAAACCACTAAATTCGCACTTTAGAATTTATATTTATTGAAGTCCACGAATAATATGCAGTTTAATGCAATAATTCACGAAAGAAATTTGAACTGAAATTTAACAATTGCGGAGCTTACAATTTACAACACGTCCGAACTCTATGACATTTATAAGAATTAAATTTTTAAACAATACATTTACAACAATAAAACTAAATTAATGTTGATTTCAAAATATTAAAATAATTTGAATACTAAGGAGATGTATATATATTTAATAAGTATTTATGTTTTAAAGATAGAAGTTGAATTGTATCTAAAAAAGGGGATGTAGTGTAAGCGATATTCATTCCAAGTACACCTTTATGCAACTAATGTAAGGTAACCTTAATATTTACGAAGTGTGATACTGCCGGTAACATTAGGGCTGTTCACAATCAGGTGCAAATGGTCTTCCATCATGGCATTTACAAAATGGTTAAGTATATTTTTATTCTACACTAACTAACTAAATAACTAAATACTAACTAAATATGCAACACAAAAAACCCATAGTTTATATTTACTAAAAATATGCAATACTGAACTCTAAGCTGACAGCTGATTATAAAAAAAAAAATGAAGTCGCTAAAAACAAAGATATGGAAAATAAGTAAATAAAAAAACGAATCAAAGGGGAGAAACCCAATAAAAAAAGTCATTAAAGAGTCTGTGATTAATCAGATCATTATATACTGTGTTTACATGCAGAGTTAACTCGGGGTTACGGTTTTCGTTGAGTTAAAAATATGGCGACGCTAACTCGGTGCTGTATACATGCAAAACATTGAGTGGAGTTAGACTTGTCAAATTTACTTCACATTTGCCATATTTATTTGCAAACAGTTTGTGCTTCACAATCGATATGAATAAAAAAAAAAATTGAAATTTTGTGCTTAAATCATACAAAAATAATGGAGCAAATGGTAGAAATATTACCATGGCAATACACATTGATTTTTAAATCAATAGTACGCAGGCGTTTATTGCATTCCACCGAAATGCTCATGGAAAGAATTAATAATAAAACCGCAAGCTATACTTTTTTTCGTCCATTATATCTAATATTTTCTTTTCCTTAAATATTTCTATTAAAAGCAAGGTGTCGTGAGCACTCCAAAAAACTCTTCCAGCCGCCATTTCTTTAGTAATAAATGCCATAATGCATTTTGACAGATAGAACTCAGCTAGATCCAGCTAGATCCAGCTAGATCCAAGTTTCGTGGAGTTTACTTGGATTTAACGGAACTCATCTAAACTCTCGTTTATATGCAGGGTTAACTACGAGTAAACCCCGAGTTAACTCTGCATGTAAACACAGTAAAATACACACATCTCTAACAAATAGAATAAAGATTCATGACTTTTACTTTGTCCATACGAGAAGAACAACACGTGTTTTATTTTATATTTTTTCCTTGGCCTATTAGCGAACACTGTGTTAAACAGATTCCTATAACACAACTTAAATATTAAAATATTTATTCTTGTAAGAGTCCCCTTATTCAGGCAAATCTACCAAAGCTACAGCAACACTTGATATGATATGATATATCATTAGAAAAATCTTGAGCTGTAGGTAAGCAGAAAATTAGATTTTTGATAAGAGGTAGCGTTGAGCAGATATGAGCGTTTGGAGTTGAAAAGATGGCAAAAAGACTGAATACACGAACTCGATTTAAAGTTAATGAGAAAGTATGATTTCCAAGGCAAAATAGGAAAATATACCCGATTTTGGGGCGTTATTACTTATATGTATATAACAACAAAAAGATAACAGATATGCACTATTTTTAGGGATTGCAAAGTGATATTTTTTAGAGTTTGCGTCCGATGAAGAAAAAGAGTGGAGTTCAGGGTTGCAATTTTCAATTCACAAATACATGCAAACTTTCTATAAAGTTTTTTAAGTTTTCTATCTTGTTATCTTTGTTTTCTAGTGTAGCTGTCCACGCAGGACCGACCTAACGCAGTATTATGTTTAAGGTATTAATGATAAAGCCGTATAGTACGTTTACATTACTTACTTACTTAGGTGGTCGTAACAACCCGTGTCCGGGTTTCGGCCGACCTCATCAGCTTTCGCCAGGCGACTCTGCTTTGCGCGCGCCTTTTCCAATCGGATGCACCAAGTGCGGTTAGGGCTTCCTCAGCCTGGTCCATCCATCGGAGGCATGTTCGCCCCCGTCGTTGTTGACCAGCGACCCTCGCCTCGAGCACCTTTTTCGCTGGAGCTTCGTCGTCCATACGATGGACATGACCCAGCCAGCGTAGTCGCTGCACAGTTATACGCCGAACTACGTCAATGTCATCGTAGAGCTCATACAGCTCGTGGTTCATTCGGATGCGATAGTCATCGCCGACTCGAATAGGAACGAAGATTTTGCGAGCAACTTTTCTCTCCAACACCCCCAGAGCGGCTGCGTCAGTTTGCGAAACTACCCATGCCTCAGCGCCATAAAGCAGCACAGGTAGAACGAGCGTCTTGTAGAGTGTTAGTTTTGTCGATCGAGAGAGGGCTCTGGAACTTAGTTGCTTACTGAGCCCGTAGTAGCACCTATTAGCAATTATTGTTCTTCGCTTTATCTCCAGGCTGATTTCGTTTTTGGTATTAATGGCGGTGCCAAGGTAAACGAACTCCTTGACTACTTCAAAATTATAGCTGCCGGATGAAACGTGGGAGTCTAAACGCCGCTTTCCCTTGTTTGTAGACAGCATATACTTTGTTTTGCCCTCATTTATCGTCAAACCCACTTTGGCTGATTCCTTTTCGATAGCGGCGAAAGCAGCGGTAACATCTCTCTTGGTTCTGCCGACAATATCAATATCATCAGCGTATGCAAGGAGCTGGACACCTTTGTAGAAAATGGTGCCATTACGATGCACACCGGCCTTTCGTACGATCCCCTCCATGATGATGTTAAAGAGATCGCAAGGCAGTGGATCGCCTTGCCTGAAACCTCTTTCGGTATTGAAGGTTTCGGAGAGATAATTTCCTACCTTGACGGAGCTGCGTGTGTTGCTCAACGTCATTCTGCAAAGTCTAATCAACTTTGCAGGTATACCGAACTCAGACATTGTTGCGTATAGGCAATCCCTTCTCGGGCCATCGAACGCAGCTTTAAAATCGACAAAGAGATGGTGTGTGTCAATTTGATTTTCGTGGGTTTTCTCCAGGATTTGTCGTAGCGTGAAAATCTGGTCTATGGTGGACTTACCAGGTCGAAGCCACACTGATAAGGTCCAATCAGTGTTTTTGTAATCGGCTTTAATCTTTCACACAGTACGCTTGAGAGAACCTTAGGGTTTCCGTAGGGTCTCCTTTCTTAAGTATAGGGCACAGTACACTGAGGTTCTAATCGTCGGGCATGCTTTCTGCTAGCCATATTTTGCTGATGAGCTGATGCATGCGCCTTATCAATTCATAGCCGCCGGTTTTAAGCAATTCAGCTGACAGGCCGTCAGCACCCGCTGCTTTATTGTTTTTGAGTCGTTGGATAGCAACTCCAACCTCTTCATGGCTAGGTGATGGTACTTCCACTCCATCATCGTTGATTGGTGGCTCTGAACTGCGCTCTCCATGGGCGGCATTGGTGGAATCGTCGCCAGTAAGTAAATTGGAGAAGTGCCGTCTCCACAATCTCAGCACACACTGCGTATCCGTATTCAGATCTCCATTTTCGTCTCTACAAGTGGATGCTCCGGGCTTGGAACCTTGGGTTAGACGCTTAACCTGTTGATAGAATTTTCGTGCATCTTTCTTGCGCTGGTATACCTCTAGTGCCTCACGCTCACGCTTTTCCTGCTCTCTTTTCTTGCGTCTGAAAAGGAGTCTCTCTTCCTTCCTCTTTTCGTGGTAGTTTTCTCACACGGCTCGCGTCGCAGCTGACTGCAGCGTTTTTCTATATGCGGCGTTTTTTACTGCAGTCGCGATGCGACACTCCTGATCATACCATTGGTTCCGAGGTTGCGGGCGCCGGAAACCAATGACTTCTTCAGCGGCAGCGTGCATGGAGTGGGATATATGCGCCCAAAGTCCGCCGGTGTCGTCGGGACCAGAGGTTGGTTGGTTGAGCTTAACCGAGAGTTGAGCGGAGTAGGCTTCGGCAGTCAGTTGTAATTGAAGCTTAGCGACATCTAGCTTTCGTTGCATTCCTGTGCGTATGTTCTTCGCATTGCATAATCGTATGCGGATCTTGGCTGCAACAAGATAATGGTCGGAGTCAATGTTGACCCCCCGAAATGTACGCACATCTAGAACACTAGAGGAATGCCTTCCGTCGATTACATCATGATCAATTTGGTTTCGCGTTTTTTGATCCGGGGACAGCCAGGTGGCCTTGTGGATGTCGAGGTGCTTAAATCTGGTGCTACTAACTACCATGTTTCATGCCGCGGCGGAGTCGATCAGTCTTAGACAGTTGTTCGTGGAGGTCTCATGAAGACTGAACTGACCCACAGTGGGGCCAAAGATGCCTTTCCTTCCGACTTCGCATTAAAATCGCCGAGGACGATTTTCACGTCATGGACCGGAAGGTGGTCGTATACGTCCTCAAGACTAGCGTAGAAAGCGTCTTCGACGGCTTCGTCCTTTTCCTCCGTCGGGGCGTGCCCGCAAATAAGGCTGGTGGAGGAGAAAAATTTTGCTTTGATGCGGATCGTGGTCAATCTTTCGTTCACGGGTGTGTACCGGGAAACAAGGTGGCATAGTTTCCGGCTAACAACGAATCCACATCCAAATTCGCGCCTCTCCGCATGGCAGCTGTAGTAGATATCACAGTGTGCTTGTCTAGAGTAGCCTTGCCCTTTCCATCGCATTTCCTGGATGGCGGTGATGTCAGCCTTTATTGTTTTGAGGGCTTCCGCCAGTTGGATAATGGCACCTTCCCTATAAAGGGTTCGGACTTTCCTGGTGCATATCCGTAAATCATTGTCCGTTTTTCGTTTGCGGTGGTCGTCAACGTAATTGGTGTTCTCATCCGAGGCTGGTTTAGTTCTCATTGGGCAGTAGTAATGTGGCGGGACCCAAACCCTGCGCACATTCCATGTTTAAGGTCTATGGAGCGACCCGCCGCTCAAATTAGCCGTCAAACTGACGGATGCCAGTTTGCCGTTGCCCAGGGAACACCACGTGGAGGTTTGAGTCGACTTGAGACGATTTCGACTTGGATAATGCTGGCCTCGCCAGGTTGAGGCGGTCAGACACGTTGCCATATGAAGGTTCGGCCCTGTTTCCCGTACGTTTACATATCGAGATTAATTCGAGATTAGACACTTTGAGGAATTAACTAGCTAATCTTGTTGATTTTTGCGAGATTAGCCATACAAGAGTTAATATTCGGAACGAGATAAGAAATTAATCTACTACTTAATCTCCTCAAAAAAGTTCGTAACTATGTAAACATCTATAATTTCCTCAAAATTGCAACGCTGTGAAGAAGGAATAAAATTGAATATCAAATAACTGTTTACAATTTATTAACCTGCCGTCTCCATATGACAGGAAAACTGATCGAACTTCTGTTAGCAGACGTCATTAAAAAATCTTTGATTTTTCTACTGGGCCGCTGAACCGTAGCTGAAAATGTCGCTGAACCGTCAACAGCATCAAGCTATTATTCGTAAAAAAGCGCTAAAAGAATTAGAAAAAGCGGAATATAATGAAAAAAAAACGGCAACATGTTGGGTCAATCAATTTCACATTAAACGAGAACTTTTCGATGTCTGGCGTGTGCAGACGGCAGGTAAGGCACTAATTTAATAATTACAATTGCGCATATAAATTTTTGAAAATTTGTGAATGTAATGCAATGTAAAAAAATTAACGTAAAAAATGTAATGCAAAAAATTTAATTTAACAGATATTAGAGAAGATAAATACATAAAACAAAACAAAGCAATGAACTGTCAAAGTTAATGTTGATCACGCTAGTATAAGCCATGATACAATAATGACAAGGTAGAAGTCAGTTCTTTTGTCGACTGCCATCTGTCAAAAACCGCAACGAAGAGAGAGAATAAAGAAACAAAAAAAAAACTGTAATACAATAAATATCAGCAATAGGGCGTGTAAATTTTTTTGACTTTTTTTTCTAAAAATGAGGGGGCTCAAAAAGTTGTGTTTTGGTTAGGGGTTCACTGTTATATTTACAAGAACTGGCAATTACATTGATTTACTTGGTAAATAACTACTTCAAATAAATGGTACTTTCACGTTTCATGTAAAATTCAAAGCAAACTGCTTTCTCACAATGAGCTCCTTATTATCACTATTTATATCTGTACTGCAGACTTAAACATCTGTAAAAAAAATTGTATGCCACTCCCCAGCTAGACAGCTCTAACGTAATTACAAACACAATGAAACAAAATTTGTTGTTCACTAACACACTCTTGCTTAACGATTCTGTGTCAAACAAGGAAAGTTGTATATGTTTGCATGGCTTGCTCTTTTACGCATCAAACATATGCCTAACGTGTGGAAAAAAAAGAAAAGCAACCAAAAACAAAGAGCCGTTGAAATTGAAATTAAGTCCAAAAATTAAAATAATATAAAATAAATTACAATTGTGCAAAATAAAATAAAGAAGTGAAAAGTGATAAAAAAATGAGCAAAAAAACAATTAATAATCTTATTTCTAAGGAAAAGCAAGTTTTATTGCTAACGTAAAAAAATATGAAAAGATTATTAATTGTTCAAAAGTGGAAGAAAAAGGCGGTGTGAGTGGACGGACAGACTGTGGACAGGGTGCAACTAGCATGCAAGTGGACGTAGGCGTAGAAGTGGACATAGGAATGCAAGTGGATGACAACACAGACGTGGACTTAAATGATAGTTGTAGCGATAGGGATGAATTTATTGATGATAGGGATGTGTTTTCCAGTGAACCAGCCGAGATAGACAAATTAGGAGAAATAAGGTCCTGGGCAATCAGAAACAAAATTTCACATAGCGCTGTTTCTGATTTACTTCAAACTCTGAATAGAATAGGCTTCGATGATTTTCCATTATCAGCTAAGGGTCTTTTTAAAACAAGCAGAAAGAAAGTTGAGGTACAGAGTATGCCAGAGGGGGAATTTTTATATATTGGAGTTCAGGAATTTTTTAATGCTAACTCTTTTCCGTTTCTAAAAGATAGCAGCGAGGTTTTAATTGACGTAGGTATTGATGGCTTAAAACTATTTCATAGTTCAAGTAGGGTTTTATGGCCTATTCTTGGCGCAATCGTTGGTTTTCCGCAAGAAAGCCCATTTACCATTGCCTGCTTTTCAGGCATGGAAAAACCTTGTCATGCAAATGACTTTTTAGAAGAGTTTTCAAACGAGATAGCACTATTAAAAGCTAATGGTCTGAAGGTAGACGGAGTCTTGAAACAATTTAATGTTAGGCTTTTTTGTTGCGATTCTCCAGCTCGTGCTTTTGTGACTGGTGTTCAGTCATTTACAGGAAAAAATAGTTGCCCCAAATGCTGTCAGGTAGGTAGCTTTAGTCATCGTAGAGTTTCTTTTTCCAAAAGTATTTCTGCCTCTAGAACAGACATTACTTTTAAAAATAGAGTAGATGTTGTTCATCATAATGAAATATTTTTAAAAAATGAAAATGTATTGGAAAGGGCTGATATTGGTATGGTTTCACAATTTCCGCTAGACCCCATGCACTTGGTAGACTTAGGGGTAGTAAAAAAGTTAGTAAGATTATATATAAAAACAGGAAATTTATCACAAATGAAGGAACGAATAACTTACGTTTCAAACTTCGTTCCTTTAGAATTTGGGCGCGTCTGCAGAAATTTCGATGAAATCTGCAATTGGAAGTCGACAGAGTTTAGGCAATTTTTGTTATATATAGGAATATATGTATTAAAAGATAGCATTAGTAGGGAGGCTTATTATAATTTTCTGTTATTACATATAGGTATTAGGCTTCTTTCCTGTGAAAACACGTATAGCACAGAATGTAAGGTTGCACAGGAAATTTTAAAAGAATTCGTACAACAATTTGGAGACATTTTCGGGGATCATTTAGTTAGTTTTAATATACATGGTTTATTGCATTTGGTAGATTGTTGCAAACAGTTTGGAACATTAGATAGTTTTTCTGCATACAAGTTTGAAAACTATATGCAACATTTAAAGAAAATTATTAAGAAACCAAACAAAATTTTACAGCAGCTTTATTTAAGGTTAGAAGAAAAGAATACTTATGGATTAGGATATCATAAAATTTCTCAAATAGGATCTTTTAATATAAATGTTAAGAAAGAAAATGACTCTTACTGTTTTAGTCAAAAGACAGGACCTTTTAAAGTATTAGAAATTAAGAAAGAAGGTGACCAGGATGTAGTTTTTGGAAATAGTTTTGAAACGATTGAGGATTATTTCGAAGAACCACTTCAATCATACTTAGGGTTAGGTATATTATTAGGTAGTGACCTTAGTAATGATTTAGTAAAAATTTCTAAAATAGAAGTAAAGTATAAATTCTTTTGTATTCCAATTTCCAATAAATTTTTGTTGATTCCAATTTTGCATCATGTTTTCCATGATTTCTCAAATTAATTTAATTAATTTTTACGATAACACCGACTTTTCTTTCTCTTTTGTATTATTTTATGCTTTTGTTCCTTATTTTATTTAATTTTATTTTATTTTGTATGATTTTATTATATTTTATTTAATTTCATTATATGTTATTATATTTTATTTCATTCACTCTTTTAAATTTTATAATTCCAGTGGACGGAATTAACTTTGATGATCCAAGCACGTTAATTGAAGGTTAGTCTATCTACCACTTCTTTCATAAAAACTAATTTAAATTTTTGCAGAAGTCGGAATTATCAGCCAAAACAACCCCCAAAACACCAGCCAAAAGCCAATGCGGAAGATCTTCCACACATCGTCAAATTTTAATGGCCCAACACAAAGTTCTTCAACGAATAAAGGTACTTTCATGCTATATTGTTTTTATAAGTTACTAATCAAAAAATTTATCAGACTTGGCAAGCCTTCTTGGAACGGTTATAAATAACCAAACAAAGCTTCTTTGCAATCAAGATGTGATCCAAAAAAGATTGGAAAGTATGGAGAATCGATTGGCCATATTGGAGGCAAATAATAAAGATATTGTAAGTAACTACACGGGCACAAATCTTATTTTTATTTTTCTAAAAAAATAAATCATTTGTTGCATTAATGGTTGCATTAATTTTTGGCATTTTTTTAAAAAAAATCAAATAACATCAAAAACCACTTCAAAAATTCTGAAAAATTTATGTTGTATTCTTTAAATGTTAATAAATATATGGGCAAAATTTGAAAACGATATCTTTTTCCTTTTATAAAAAGAAATTCCCAAAAAAATTTTTTTTTAAAATAATTGTTGTATTCCTTAAATGTAAATAAATATATGTGCAAAATTTGAAAACGATATCTTTTTTCCCTGTATGAAAAAAAATTCCCGAAAACATTTTTCTTTTAAATTTGTAACCTATATGCCCCTTAAAAATATTTTACTTTTTCAGATTAACCAACGAAGTGAGATGCTGGCACAGAACACAATGGTGCGTGAGTGCAAAGTTCTCGTCAAACGGATGCACAAGTCATTGTGCCGCATGACCGGAGAAGCGGATGACGAAACTGCAATTGAGATCGCGTCCACTTTCCCAATTACGACCATCTCTGCATTTATTGAAGTGGAAGACAAACTTCAAAAACTGGAGTATGAGATGTCAATGGTAAGAACGTTGTACAATTTTAACTTCTTTTATGTTATAATAATAAGTATTTAAAAATGCACAGAAGGCTCATCTTTTTAAGCTTAAGGGTTCCTCGGGAACTCTTGATGGAGTGTTAAGGAGTATGTTCTCCGATGAGTTTTGTCACTGCTACAACTTTGATGGAAAGTTTGGAAAGCTGGCCTTAAGCGAAATGAATTTGATTAACAAAACTCTGTTTGGTAGGGTTTATATATATTCTTTGAATATTTTTTGATGAAATTCTATCTTTCAGATGTTTTCCAAAATGAAGGACGGCAAGAATTCTACAAAGGGTTGCGGAGGTATGTAGATCTAAGCCATAACCGACATAGGCAGAGGCAGCACTATTTAGCAAAAAAACCAAAAGGAAACAGTAATTTAATATTTTCTTTTTTATTCATTTAAATATTTTCTTAATCACTTACTTACTTCACTTCTTATTTTAGTTAATAATAATTAATATCTTTGGTGGTGGTCTCTCTACTGATCTGATTTTTATTTTTTTTTTAATTGCATTTTATTTACATATCTATAATTTAATGTTCCGTATTAATTATGTTATGTTCTGTATTAGTTAATTATTTTGCCTTAAAATTTTATTGTTTTTGGAATTAACAATAATTTTAATATAATATTTTCCTTGTTTTATATTAATTGTAATGTTTTTGGTTAACTGTCTGCTTAATAGCACGAAGTTTTATGTTTTTGTTTTCTTTCTTCACTAAAACTACATCTAATTTTCTCTTTATATATATCTTTTTTCTATACTCTTTATATACCTTTTATATATTTACATAAAAATGAAATTGATTTAAAAAATAGTTAAAAAAAATAAAGAAAAACCATTATTAAAAAAAACTGTGTTTCTGTTTTTGTGGGGTTCGAACCCGTGCATGTTTATATCATAGGCCAGAGCTCTATCCACTAGGCTATCGTAGGAAAGCGTGGCGCAGGCGCTAACAGCGTAGATAAATAAACAGCTAAACTTTATATTGAATTCTTTACGGAATTTGTTATTAGTGAGAGCAGAGCAGCTATAGCTTATTTTAATCTATAAAACATATATGCCAGATAGAGATGCCAGATCACACAGATAGGAATTTGTCCCGAGAATTTGCCCAACGCTAGAACAAACCTAACGTAATTTGTATGGAGAGTTTTTATATGAACCTAACGTATAAGGCGTTACGTCTAGCCATATATATGGCATTTCTAACAGTTAGGTGTCTGGCTGGGTCATAAAAGTTTTTAAACTTATATTATTCAATTGTAACTGAGTGTCTTTTTATAAGTGTAATTTCAGAAAGGATATTTATCCAAAACGGCTTGAAAAGTGGGAGCTAGCAAACAGTTGTTTCATGGTGCCAATTTTAAATTCGAGATACACAGTCGTGAATAAGATAGAAACAACTGGCAAAAGGCCAAAAACTTATCACTCGGCAGAGGAAAATTGCAAATGAAAGAGGCTTTCATAGCAACGTTAGAAAAACTCTTTGACATCCTCAGTTGCAAGTGTCAGATTAAGCTGTGCTGATAATTTGAGGGACCATGTCTAGGTGATGCTGACTGTAAACAAGAAGTGCATATCTATTGCTACAACACAAAAGGCAAATTAAAAAGCAGAAGAGGCAGAAAGATCATTTAAGAAGATTTTCTAAGTATAAGCAGCAAAAGACGGAAGAGTTTAATTTGCAACCAAATGAAGTTCTTTTCTCTGACAAAGATTTAGAGTCAACTGATGGTTGGGTTGAAGAATATAAAGATTCTTGGCAGATTCCATGTGTTGATCCTGATATACCTTCAACTTCATGTAAAAGTCGTTATAATACATTACAATTAAATTACAATTAATGTTGCATTGCAAAGTATTAGGTATGATATCGGTCGACGTGCTACAGCTGCCATTATAACAGAAATATTTTGGGATGCTGGATTAATTACTCAAGAAGGCAGAAGACTTCTAGCCGATCACAGTAAAGTAAATAGGGCACAAGAAAAAAATCATGAAATCACTTGATAAAGACTTTAGCGCTGTATGTCGAATAGGCAGTATTGAATGTATTTTTTTTTGATGGACGCAAAGATTCCACTAAAGTTCTGTTACAAGCAGATAACTCAAGTCATCAGTTTCCAAATATTGTGAAAAAAGAGCATTACACTGTTTGCATTGAGCCAGGCTGACGATATCTTTGTCATTTTACTCCAGAGAAAGACTTAACGAAAATGAAGCCTGCTCAAGTTATTGCTATCCGTCTCGTAAATTTCTTTAAGGAAACTAGCATTGATAAAAGTTTGCACTCTATTGGTGGTGACTCAATGAATGTTAACACTGGTTGGGAAGGAGGAGTCATGCATTGGGTTGAGGCAAAGCTGAATCGTAAACTCATATTGTTGGTTTGTGCTCTTCATACTAATGAGCTACCTTTACGACACTTGATCACACAGTTGGATGAAAAAACTTTGTCAAGTGAAGTGGTACGATTGGTAACATGCTTGATACTGCAACAGAACTTGAAATCAATCCTTCATTTGTCAGAATATCCTTTCCAAAGTCTTTGGCTCCATTAATTGACACTTGTCAAAGATCTCTATACAGATCAGGCTTATGGTTACAGGATAACTCAGACCTTAACCCATTTTTGTCCAGCGTTGCGTATACGCATGATCTCCAAAAAAAATATAAAATTTTTAGAATTTATATAATCGACCTGTTTTCGCTCAAGGCTAAACAATAACGTTTACTTACATTTCCATGCTTAGGAAATTTAAGAATTTTCCATTTTTTTTTATCTTTAATTTTAAACCTCTAAAAAATCTAAAAAAAAATAAAGTAAATTATTATTCTTGTACGATCGTCCTTCTTTGGTTTTATTATTAACTTTTGTGAATTTTTATGAAGTTTGACTGACATACGTGGCTCCCACGGGTTGACACACCGCTGGTCTTTAACGAAATACGTTTTTGTATATTTTTTCTTGTTTTGTGGAAATTCGTGAGATCAATATTGATGCAAAATGCTCGACTTTGCTTGCAGAATATCGCTCAATATCAATCAATTTGAAAATCAAAAGTCTCGAGGTGGCAACTCGATTTTTACATATATTTTTAATTTTTGACTTTTTTTGTCTACGTTAGACCAAACTAAACAATTTTGGAAAGTTCCATCTTTCTAGCTCAACGGGAACATGGGTCAGTCCATAATGGGTTAAGGACAGGTCTACTTCCAGCTGATCTGGCATTATTAGAAATTGGTCCTGTAAGCCACTCTCGATGGTTAACATCTGCAAATAGGATTTGTCGCATATGGGTTGAATAGAATCAAGATTTGGTGAATATTGCTGGTTGAAGCTATATATATTTTTTCAGTTAATTTTTTGAGTTCATTAAACCATTTTTAAGCAAATTTTGTTGAAGCTTATATTAAACTGGGGGCCGTGGCGTAGTGGGTAGAGTGTGTGACTCTTACGCCAGAGAACCCAGGTTCGAATCCTCCATCTGACACAGAAAATTTTTTCAATTGAATTAATTTTTCTGTTCGGCCGTCACCTCTCTGCAGACAATGGCAAACCTCAGAGAGTAAAAACTGCCATGAAAAGCTTCTTGAGAACATAAGCCGTTCGGAGTCGGCGTAAAACATGTAGGTCCAGTTTTCGATAATTTGTGTGCAAACATTTCACATCACACACAACACATTTGATCATAAGAAGTTCGGTCAAAGTCCTTTCAAGGGCTGAAATGGCCATTTCGTTTTTTTTTTTTTATATTAAACTAGATTATACACGGTACGCTTCGCTTCATGCTTATCCCTTGAAAAGTGAACGTAACTAGAGTGAGGCCACACCCATTCTTTATTCAGTTGACGACAGTAATCATACGAACTAAATTACAAAATTTTATTGTAATACGACCAAAACCGTCTGAGATAAAGTTTTTTTTATGTATTTTTGGGCGATAAAAGGGGGTGTAGCAACATGTTTTTTTTATAAACCTAGATATTAACCTTAATAACATATATTCTAAATTTGGTGGTCTTAGGTGTTCCCGTTCGTGAGATCTTAAGCAACATGAGTGCGCACCAACGATTTTATATAAGATTTTCGAAAATTTCAATATTAATTTTAATCAAGCACACATACATATACTAAAGTAAATATTTATGAATAAGGAAAAATCTTTTAAATTATCATATTACACATCAAAAGACATATTTTTGGACGACCTCAATCACAAAAATCACGAATTTTTCATTTAGCCCTTCAAATCGACACGCCCTAATCAGCAAGCCAGAAAGGTCTTGAATGTGGTACGAAACAAAAACACGTAAGTTATGTAGAAAAATGTGATTGCATCATTTTTGTTGCTCCTATCTTGAGGCACTTAATAATCAGGCCTATCATGAGTATTTTTTTCACCGAACCGAAAAAGAGAATTTTCGTTTTTAAGATAGCAGGTAAGACTTTACATTTTCATTTTTTACACTCATGAATATTGACGGTTGATGAACAAATTTGCATTAAAAGTTCTTGAGCTTTATCTTAAAAAACGGATATTCCATTTTCCGATTCTGGGCAAAAAAATTACTCATGATAACCCTCAATATTTCCTTTATTGTTGTGATTTTAGCAATGTGGAAACTTCCAGTTGAGATTACAGAGGTTAGACTAATCTTTTTCTCAATCTTCATATGTAAATGTTCTTTTAAACACATAGGAGGCATATGGTGCTAGCTACGCACACGCATCATGACTAATGTCATGATTAAATTAAAAATAATAAATACATACATACATGCATACATACATACTTACATACATACATACAATGTGACTAACTATTCCGAAAAATCGGAATCATTCAGAAATGTAAAGACAACTTCCGATGTTCCAAAGTGAAGCTTCGGAATCCCGAAATTTTCTGCTCTATTCCGAAATATACCGAAATTTCTCTCATATCAACAAAAAATAGTAAGTAAGTCAAATATAGAAAATACCGCCCAACTAGCGATAAATCACCAAATCTGTCGAGGGTGGCAATCAAATAGTTTTGAATGAGTCAATTGATTTTTAAACGCAAATTGTAATTTTTGTTTTTTCTAACACATACTTACCAAAAAAACGAACTTATCTTTGAGGTGAACTCGTGTCAACAATCTGGTGTCATTTTACCACAAGTGTGGTAAATCTACCATTTTTGTTACTTCTATCACTTCAACACTAGTACTGTTCACAATACGGGAGTTTCAACAAACATGCATACAAATTGAGCTGAAAATAAGCAATTTGTCTGAAATCTGTGTGATGTCTGGTTAAAATATAAGTTTTCTGTCTCTTTATCTCTGATATTTACATTCAATCGATAAATATTTTGTGAGCTGACTTTTTTTTTCTGTATGATATATGGCAAAATCGGATGAAAACCACGCTCACTTCCCATACAAAGTGGCTTTATTTTAAAAGTAAAATCTCTTAAAAATCCACAAAAACTAAAGAAATGTCTTGAAATTTTGCACATTAGCTTTGACAGGGTGTCCCGCAACTGAGTGCAACTATTTACGGAGCTGAAAGGTTATCTCGAGCTGAACAAAAAATCGTATGGGGGGGTCTATTTTTACATACTTAGGAGCTACAGGGTTAATTAATACTTCACGACTTTGGCTTACGTTATTGTTTCTAGCAGAAATACTAACTACCAAATTTCAATTTTGAGTGCAAATTTCTCAGAATTTCGCGTAATAAATAAATTTTTTTTAGGATCAATTTTGTAATTTATTCAATTTTAATTTCAATGACACCAAAAACATAAACATAACTTAAAAAATAAAAAAGTTGGCTGTACTAAAAAAATTATACTTATTAGAAAACACTGCATATATTAACTAATTGTAATGTCATTGGTTATCATTATCTTCAAATAAGTATAATTTTTTTAGTACAGCCAACCTTTTTATTTTTAAAGATATGTTTATGTTCTTGGTGTCATTGCAAATAAAATTGAATAAATTACAAAATAGATCTAAAAAAATTTCATTTATTACGCAAAATTCTGAGAAATTTGCACTCAAAGTTAAAATTTGGTAGTTTCAACCGATTAATTTCATCTTCACACGATCACAGCTCGGTAACGGTTAAGTTGGTGGAGTTTGTTGATATACCGTTGGAAAAGTGATTTCATTGCCTTTAAAATGAGTTATGTATGTTAGTTTTTCTACTAGAAACAATAACGTGAATCAAAGTCGTGAAATATTAATTAACCGTGTAGCTCCTAAGAGTGTGAAAATAGACCCCTCCCTCCCATACGATTTTTTGCTTAGCTCGACATAACCTTTCAGCTCCGTAAATAGTTGCACTCAACTACGGGACACTCTGTATAATATGAACAGTCTTTATGATATATGGCAAAATCGGATCAAAACCACGCCTTCCTTCCTCCCATACAAGTGACGTCATCAAAATAGGAAAACTTTTGTTAATATATAAAAACTAATGTCATTGTGTCTGTCGTAAATACTTCGAATATGCTTCAATATGGCCGCGGGGTATTTTACCCTGCCGAAGCTCCATCCTTACTAGTTTAGTTATCGCAAAGGGAAATATAGTTCAATTTCACAATATAAATAATTAAACCCTGCTTAGATAAACTTATAGGAAGAGAGAGAGCAAAACATTTAAAAAGCATATGTCTCGCAGACGTACGATATCTAAGCAAGGTTAAGTTCGTCAAGAACAACTTGCCAGTTTCATGCTTGGAATTCTTTGAATTGCTGGAATCAAGCCAGCACTCAAAACTTTAGCTTCGTTCTTTTAAACTTTATTAACATATTAAAAGCCAAGAGTGCTTAAAACCAAAAAAGTTTTATTCTTTTTATTTCAAAACAATATGTCCCTCATTGTTCGTTTTAGCAGAACCCTCAGATTGTAAGAGGTAAAAAAATTATAAAAAAAACAATGTGATCAGATGGAATGGAAATATTGTCCCAAAAATCCATAACAACTCTAGATCCAAGTGGCTTGCCTCTTATAAACTGTTTGGAAGAGTGATTGTCAAAACATTGCAGCATTGATTCGTCAAAGTTATCGTGCATATATCCGAACTGGCACTGCGGCCGTGGTGTAGTGGGTAGAGTGTGTGGCTCCTACGCCAGTGAACCTAGATTCGAATCCTCCATCTGACACAGAAAATTTTTTCAGTTGAATTAATTTTTCTGTTCACTGTGAAGCATAAAGACAAGTTTGCTCGACGGCCAAATTACGACGATCCTTTTCAAACAAAACTTCAAATGCCTCAATCGGCGACTTTACTTCTAAGTCTGATATAATTTTCAGGAAATTGTCCATGTAAAAACCGGTTTCTTGCATTGCCATGTCACATGGTGTCTTTAACCATATTGGGACACCTTCACAATCTTTTGACTGTTGAGCTCTACGTCTCATTTCCTAAAGAGATATATCGTCTTCGCTATTGCTGCTGCAAAATACCTCTACTTCGCCTGGAACATCTCGCGTCATAATATTGGCGTAGAGATCCTTAGCGTTACATTCATCCTCATCCGTATTGCAATATGGATCTAGTAGAATAACTGCACCGTCGAAAAAAGCATGATTTGAAGATGAAGCTCAGGCTTTACAATTTTTTGCTTTAAAAACTTTATGATTTGATACTTTAAAAAGCCATATGCCAATATCGCCAATTCGAAGAAACATCTAGAAAAAATACCTATGGCACAAACCATTGTGCCTAAGCAAGTACACTGCTTTTAGAACTCACCTAATGTTCACAACAGTAATTGTTGTTGTCTAAACTTATTGAAATTATAAAAACACCAATATTTTTCGGTGCAAATCTAGTAAAAATTTCTTCAGTTTTTGCAAAATATATTTTCAACGTAGACAAACTATCACTGACCTGCGCAAAATGCAGAAAACTGACAAGGAAGCATCATAACAAAGCAAAATTTGAATACCCGTTAATCGCTGTCTCTTCTTTGTAAACGCACATTTATTATTCACAGATCACGTAATGCAAAACCGAAACAAACACTGGAAAAATTCTCTTCTTATTGGATTTAGAGCTTTTTTAAAATTACAGTAGTTTGAAGTTTTGTTACAGGTTAAGGCAGTATTTTAGTCGATAGGGAAAAATTTTGGGCGTTTTTTAAATTCAATAAAAAGTTAACATATTTTTACTATCCATTTTTTTATTATATGTTTATTAATATTTCAATAATACACAAAAAATTTGAAAAAAAATTAAAATTTGAAAAAATTATAGGCTGGTAAAGTTTGGGTGGGGGGTAGATTTAAAAAAGGGTGCCTCCATCTTGTAACGATTTCAACCCTTCTCGTCATCTGAAAAAAATTATTCTTGGTTAGTAAGAATGCCGCTCTATCCCGGATTAGGGAAAAAAAGATATTTTTTTCGCGAAATTACGACTTTTTGAAAAAAAAGTAATTTTTAGCTTTTTTTTCAAAGTTGTGAATTTTTAAAAATATTAAAAACAAATTTTTTACATAATTCCAGTCTGGGCCGTATATAAAAAAAGGCCGACACTTAATTTTAACTTGATCGGTATCTAATAGTCCCTATCGGTCCATGATATTTCAAGTTTATAATGTCAAATGTGTTGGAAAAAGTAGTTTCGAGAAAAACGCGGTTAAATATTTGAGCAAAGTTACAGGCAGTCAAAGTCATTTAAATGGGCGCTGTACTTATATGATAACTTCGTAAATAATTGAAATTTTAAAAATCCCTCGAAAAAATTAAAAAAGAAATTGATTTTTCTAAATTCTACAATAGAATACTGCCTTAAAACCACAAAAGATGTCAAACTGACGAATAGAAATACTTGTACATCATTCCGAAACTATTATCCAGATTCCGGAATCCATTTGGAAATTTCACCAAAAGTAGTTGGTCACATTAATCATGACTGGAGCATGCTTCATGAACCCACATAAAGGGTGATTAAATACGAGGTCCCTTTTTCCAACTGTGTTGCTTTGACAGCTGTTATGTGTCAACGCTACAAGAAATGGTTAACCGAAACTCCAGCACAGTCACATACATTTTTATCTTTACGACCACATTCTCAAATTTATTTCAGTGTCAAAATTTGTTAAACAAGGACCTGTTTTACATTAGGCAAGACTTGAAAGCAAGTTTTTTTGACGTTTTCTTTTGGACTTGCTCTAAGCTTCTACACTTGGCAAGTCTTGAATTCAACTTCATCTCTCCTTTTCTAATTTTCTTAAAAACAAAACGAGATAGGTAGCAAGCAAACGAAGTCATTTTGAAAGTAAAGTATAACAAACTCATATTGATATGCAAACAATTCAATGAAGCAAGCCGCCAAAATTACAAAAATAACACAAGAAAACTCACCACGATTTGCCTACAAACTCAAAGGCTTTAAAGCAAGTATTGTCCAATATAAAAGGGGTCAAGGGAAAATATATATTATTGTGGCAAATGTATGTGGAAAAAAAGAGAAGGCATTCTTATTAAAAATAATGTCAAATATTGTTATTGTATTTACTGTGAATTTCAATTTATTTGAATTTATTTAAATAAATAAAATCCAAAAGCAGCACAAATACTAGATAATGTGAGTACTTATGTTAATTAATATTAATTAATATTTCAGAACTTTATACACCAGCATCAGCACTCCTAAGCACCAGCGCTAACACCATCTCTATAGCCATCTCAATACCTCTAGCGGCAGCACTAGCTGTATCACCAGGACTACCTCTACCTCTACCACCAGCACCAGCACTCACCAGCACCAGCACTAATACCATCAATAGCTCTAGCAGCAGCACTGTAGCATTAAGGCTACCTCTACCACTACCAATAGCACTAGCACCAGCACCAGTACTAACACTAGCACCAGCACCCGCACTGGCACAAATACTAGCAAATGTGAGTAGTAATGTTAAGTGATTTGACGAATTAATTTTTCTTTTAGCTAAAATTCATTTTTTAACTTTTTTTCGTGGATTATATCGAGGGCTTATATTCGAAATTGTCTACAAAATCATGAGTTTTCAGGAGAGCGAAAAAACTGTCTTATTCGTTAATTCGCAACAATTTTGATGAACCCATCTTCTACAATATAAACAAAAAGTTTCTATTAAACGCCACAACTAAAAAATTTCTTATATTTCGCGTTATTTTAGAAGCTATGCTAGATAGTCAGAATTGCATTGAAAATTAAATCTTTGTGTCTATTAAAATGTGTAGATAGTTAACCTCTGCACGGATTAACTCGTTTCTATGTCGAGTTCTGTAGTTTACATAACTAAAACAGCGAGTGAAATTAACACCATAGCTTTAAAAAGTCTTAAACCGACTTTCAACACATTCGTTTGGAAACTATTGATTGTTATGTTTGAGTCGTTCCGAACGACTAGCCGGTAGCATTCGTTTGACAATCGAATCTAAACCAAACAACAGAAGAAGGATTTGTAAACGCTTAATGCTGCATAAATATATGAGTCGAATGTTATGTGCACAACAACATAACATTCGGTGCATAAATTGAATATAAGATTTTAAAAATTAGAATTTTACATGCGATGGCAGAATTAGATGGTTGCAATTTAGACTGTCAGAAATTTAAAATTCAAGATGGTTAATGGCGTTGCCACCTAAAATTTTTTTATTTTCACGAATTCGGTGCTGGAGTAATCAATAGGTAAAAATGGGTCGCTGAATCCGAATTCGTGCCAGATTTCCAAAATTGTGTAATTTTTTTTTTTAATAGTGTGCCATCTACTAAAATGTATTTTGAAGAGTTTTTAACATGGTTTAACAGTGTTAAGAGGTCGCTGACTTCGAATCTGATGTCACAATTTTAAAATTCAAGATGGTTAATGGTGTGCCACCTAAATTTTTTTTACTTCCACGAATTCGGTGCTGGAGCAAAAAAAAACGAAATGGCCATCTCAGCATTTGAGAGGACTTTAACCGAGCTTCTTATGATCAATTGTGTTGTGTGTGATGTGAAATGTTTGCACACAAATGATCGAGAACTGGACCTACACGTTTTACGCCGACTCCGAACAACTTATGTTCTCAAGAAGCTTTTCATGGCAGTTTTTACTCTCTGAGGTTTGCCATTGTCTGCACAGAGGTGACGGCCGAACAGAAAAATTAATTTAATTGGAAAAACTTTCTGTGTCAGATGGAGGATTCGAACCTGGGTTCTCTGGCGTAAGAGTCACACACCCTACCCACTACGCCACTGGAGCAAACACTAGGTAAAAATGAGTCGCTGAATCATTTCCAGATTTCCAAAATTGTGTCATTTTTTTATAACAGTCTTGCCATCTACTAAAATGTATTGATAAAAGTTTTAAACATGGTTTAACAGTGTTTAGAGGTCGCTGACTTTAAATCGGATGTCACCATTTTAAAATTAAAGATGGTTAATGGTGTTGCCACCTAAAATTTTTTTATTTTCACGAATTCGGTGCTGGAGTAATCACTAGGTAAAAATGGGTCACTGAATCGGAATTCGTTGCCAGATTTCCAAAATTGTGTAAGTTTTTTAACAGTATTGCCACCTGCCAAAATGTATTTTTAAGAGTTTCAATCATCATTTAACAATATTAAGGGGTCGCTGACTATGAATCTGATATCAGAATATATGTATAATGTCAAAATCAGCAGATTTTTTGGCTGCTTGGTGTTCATTGTGGCGGCGTAATTGCTGCTGCTGTTGCTCGACAGCGCGGTTATTGTTCAAAGATGTGGTATCTTCCTATGGCTCTGCACAATAAAATTAGCGAACATTCACAGATTTCTTAAAAAAAAATAAATTGTGTTATTAAACGCCTTATTAAAAAATATGTAATGTCAAAGTGGCGGCCGTGGCGTAGTGGGTACGGTGTGTGACTCTTACGCCAGAGAACCCAGGTTCGAATCCTCCATCTGACACAGAAAATTTTTTCAATAGAATTAATTTTTCTGTTCGGCCGTCACCTCTCTGCAGACAATGTCAAACCTCAGAGAGTAAAAACTGCCATGAAAAGCTTCTTGAGAACATAAGCCGTTCGGAGTCGGCGTAAAACATGTAGGTCCAGTTTTCGATCATTTGTGTGCAAACATTTCACATCACAAACAACACAATTGATCATAAGAAGCTCGGTCAAAGTCCTTTCAAGGGCTGAGATGGCCATTTCGTTTTTTTTTTACGCAATGTCAAGGTAAAATAAATTTTTATCATATTTGCAAGTCAACAGATGCACATAACATTCGACTCATATATTTTTGCTCCATTCATTTTTTACAAATCCTTCATTTCCTTCATTCTGTTATGTTTGGTTTAGATTCGTTTGCCTGACGAATGCTACCGGCTATGTTATATTTGAGTCGTTCCGAACGATTTCCGGGGCGCCGCGATTTAAAAGTGTTTTCTGGTAGAGCACAGCAAAAAAAGCGATTTTGGCCGAACAAAAAATCGATAATTTAAATAGTTATCGAGTTATCGATTTTTTCATGCTAAAAAAACTGTCCAAGAAAACATCTAATCTGCTTTTCAATTTGCTTTTCAATGATATGCCACCCAAATATTATTGCAAGAATATTTTCAATTTTATAAGCAAATTCATATCATATTTCATTTTAGATCTTTATACACCAGCACTACCTCTAGCACCAGCACTAGCTCTAACACTACCACTAGCAATAACACCAGCACTAGCACCAGCACTCAATAACACCAGCACAAATACTAGCAAATGTGAGTACTAATGTTAGTTGATTCAACTAACATTGTTCATAGTCTGTTGCTCATAAAAGCATTATTTAAAATTTATTTTTCATTTCAGGTCTTTAGACACCTGCACTCACCGCATCAGCACTTACTAGCATCAGCGCTAACACCAGCACTACCTCTAACACCAGCACTATCTCTACCACTACCACCAGCACTACCTCTAGCGCCAGCACACATCGCATCAGCTCTCACTAGTACCAGCGCTAAAACCAGCACTAGCACCAGCACCGTCCCAAATACTAGCAAATCTATGTACTAATGTTCGTTGATTCGAGTAACGTCGTTTATAGTTTGTTGCCTATAATAGCATTATTTAAAATTAGTTTTTCATTTCAGGTCTTTATACACCAACACTTGCACTACCAACACCAGCACTTACCAGCACTACCATCAGCACTACCACCAGCACTAGCTCTACCACCACCACCAGCACTCACCGCATCAGCACTCACTAGGTCTATTATTAACAGCACTAATAACTAGAGTACTAATAACTTTGATCTCATATAAAATGTGATAAATATTATGTTGCCTTATAAAAATAATTATTTTGTTTTTTTAATTCTAATATAATTATATTTTTGTTGTCTAGATAAATAGAAAAATAAAATGTAAAAATTAAATTATTGAACAAAAAAAAATTATATAATCAATAAAAACACTTGTTTTAAGATACAGACGAATTGCATGCACTTATTTTCAAAGAAGTACCTAAAATAAAACTGATATTTAGGTTTTATCTAACGGTTACGTACGAGTATAAATGAGTTTTTGGTTAGATCTATCTGGGGAGATTTGGCTACCTTTAACCTGTATTTATGTTATCCCTATCTAGAGAGAGCGAGAAGGCTACATTTCGATGGTATTGGAAATTGATGCAAAAAACAACCTGTGAGAAAGAGATGCCAGATCACACGTATACATGAGTTTCGGTTACTTTCTTCCCGAGGCTCTTCCTAGCATAACCGAAGCTTTGCATGAAGAGGCAACCGAAATTTTAGTTTAGAATAACCGTTTTTTTTTAAATTTAATAATCGATAGTCTCGTAAGAAAATGGCTTATCCATATGACGTTTGTGTTCAGTATTCAATACGATTCTATCATGAATAGACTTACTCCTGAACAGGGTTGGATTTTTCAGTACAATTGTACTTTTTCAGTACAATTTTATTATAAAAAGTACGTAAGTACCACGAAGACATTTTTAGTACATTTTCATACACTTGAGCTTCGTCATATCGACATTATTTGCTTTTTTTTTAATTTCATAAAGTTTTCAGTGCCGTTTTGTACATTTTTGCAACCACGTTTACAGCACATTCAAACGCACTGCCGCCACCCTGATCAATATTAACAGATTTTCACAGGGGGTTTTATCGATTTCATATTCTTTAGCAAATGTTGAAAGATCCAAAATTTAATCCAAACAAGGTGTAGAAATCGTCTGCTTGCTGATTCAATATCTTTACTTAAAGCAAAAGATTTGTTAAACGCCACTGGGCAATGTTGCTATAACATAAAAATTAAAAATGCTAAGCATTTTGAAAATATATCTGTTGAAGAAGAAGAAGACGCACATTTTCTTGATTAAATTTTAAAAAGTGAATGTACACTACTATATTTACTTAACTAAATCGAATGTTAACTATATTGTTTGTCCTTTTTTGATAACTTTTATTTATTTAATATAAATTATTAAATATATCAAAAAAGTTTCATTATTAATGGAAAAAAATTAATAGTACAATTTGATGTCAAAAACTACATTTTTATTTCGGATTGGTAAAATTTCAAAAAAGCCATTTCCCATCAATGCTCCGGAACAACTTTTATTAATTGTGAAAACTTAATACCAAGATCAGTTACCAGTTAGAGAATGTTATAGAGTTCTTCAACATCATTTTGGTCGTTATGAGCGTCCAACTGAGCGCAATCCAAGATCATGTGATTTGACGCCATTGGATTATTTTCTTTGGGGATATGCTAAATCACTTGGTTATGTCTATAAATCCGAAACTATTGGAGCTTTGGAAACCAACATAACTCAAGTTATTCAAGGAATATCGTCCGATATGCTCGAAAGAGTTGTCGAACATTGGACTCACAGAATGGACCATTTAATGAACCGAACTATCAATCCAAATAAAGATTTGCATCACAACATAGATTTTTATGTATTTTATTTAGAAAACAAAGTCAAAACAAATCAAATATGTAAAATATATCAAACATGCCCAACTAAACAAAAAGTAGTGAAAATATATTGAATTGAATTTAAACTAATTTTAATATCAAAGAAATGATTCCATTTATGGAGGATATTCTGCAGTTAATGGATGTGCTAATATTGCTTTGCTTTCCTTGTAATGCTTTTATGCTTCGAATATGTTTGATATTTACCAACTTCAGACATTCTTCAAGCACCATACATTATGCAAATATTTAAAATATCGAATATGTCAAATATGCCAAGCTAAACAAAAAGTAGTGAAAATACATTGAATTGAATTAAAAATAATTCAAACATTAAAGCAATAAAATTTAAGTATTTTTTATGGTTAATGATTGTACTAACAATGCTTTGCTTACAATGCCTTCATGCGTACAAAAATACCTTCAAGTATCATGCCTGAATGCATGCTTTTAGTGTAGGCTACCTCATAAAAAAAAAACGAAATGGCCATTTCAGCCCTAACGCTGCGTCTATACCTAACAATTATCATAACAGTTTTTAATTCGTGTTGTCAAATTATTGTCAGCTGCAAGGAAATTGCCGGATTATGACGTATGTGGGCTTAACAATTGCAAGACAATAAATGACATTTGCTACGTTATTTGACGTTTCCTTCGAAAGTGAAAAAAAGAATAGAAATGTATAAAAAACGCTGTTTTTGGTTGTGAAACTAACATGTAAGTTTTACGCACAAAATTAATTTGTTTTTGACAGGCTAATAATCTCCCGGTCCTCCAAGGGCCTCTACCAGCTGCACAAGCAAGTGTAGCGTATATTTTATTTAAAATCCTCCAAGTGCCACCACCAGCACTTGGAGAATGTTAAGAAAAATGCACGCTACACCTACTTGTGCTGCTGGTGGTAGCTCTTGGAGAAAGTTGGCCAGCGAAAGAAGTAGACAATTTACGCTGCACTTGCTTGTGCTACTGATGGTAAATTTTTTTGTTCATGCTGCTGTTGTAGTTGTAGCACTAGGAGAACGTTGGCTAGCGGAAAAACCATGAAATTTGCGGGGCACTTGCTTATGTTGCTGGTGGTGGATTTTTTGTTCATGCTGCTGCTGTAGTTGTAGCACTCGGAGAACGTTTTGCTTCGGAGATCGAAATTTGCGCTGCACTTGCTTGTGTTGCTGGTGGTGGCACTTGGAGGATGCTAAAAAAAAATGTACGCTGCACTTGCTTGTGCTGCTGGTGGTAGCACTCGGAGAGCGAGAGAAGCAAGAAATTTGCGCTGCACTGATTTGTGCTGTTGGTGATACCACTAGGAGGATGCCACGTTGGTCAGCAAAAAAATTCAATTGAACTGTGCTGCACTTGCTGATGCACCGGGAGATCGTTAGCCAGCGAATAAAAATTAAATTTTGTGCGAAAAACTATGCATTAAATTTCACAACTTTCACTCCGCGTATCTGTTTTACATTTCTCAAACATTTTTTCAGAGGAAACGTCAAAAATTGTCAGCATTTTATAACGGCACACAAAGTGGTGAGCTCTTACTTCCATGTTTGAAGGTGGCTTTGACTGGGAAGTTGAATTCACATTCGAATATGCAGGCCAGAATTCGCCATAGCAGTGTCAGTAACGGTTTATGCATTCGAGGGGTGACAGACTTTGACAGCGGACACTTTGACAGCTGACATTTTGGCGTTTCAACACGTTTACCGACAGATGACTTTGACAGCTGACATTTTGACTTTTACCGTCAACACGTTTCCTGACAGATGACTTGGCAGTTGACAGTTTTACTGGTCATTCAAATTTGACATATCTCTTCCTTCATGTCGGGCAGTATTTCTTTTTCATGTAAATCTGACTTGCAAAGCTGAAATTTCAGTTCTACAAAATAATTTAATTTTATTTAAATTTTTAAATTTTTTAAATTTGACAAATTTGGCAGTTCACTAATGTTATTTCTGACATTTTCCTAAGCTAACTTAATAAATGGTTTTTTTTTTTCTTTCCTTTTTTCGGAGAACGGCACCGAGGCAACGATGATTTTAGTATACTTCCCGCTTATTTGAGTAAATATCAGGATTCCAAAGAAGCGAAGCTCTAACCAAGATGCCAAATGATCTTCATGAAACGAAACGAAGTGGCGATAAACTTTACGATATGGTAGTTAAGTCTGAAAATCTTTTCATACAAAGCAAAATATTTTATAAAACGTTAAGGAGAACAAACTCTTGCTGTAGTTTCAGTTAAGAAAGAGATACATTTTCAGCGGCTCACCGCTTCGTTACAAAGTACCAAGAATCACATCCATCATACTTCACCTTGTTAAAGCGTGGGCAAAATAAGCGCTACGGCGGCTATATAAACCAACCGCAGATTTATTTGCTACAACAGCGCTTGCGGAACCAGCAGCGCACCCAGCAACAACAAACACAACTCCATCTTGTAGATCAAGTTAAATTAAATTAAGTTTCATTAAATCTTCAATTCAATTTTAACATTTTTAAGTAATCGAATTAATTGTTTTAAACTTCACAACTGACTGATAGCACGCAAAAAGAAAAAAAAATAAAGTGTAAAACTAAATAAGATTTAAAATTTTTTTTTTATGATTGGAGATAAAGATTTTTTTTCTTAAAATAACAATTTAATTCAATACAATTTTTATAATAATTTAAAATAAAATTAAACAAAACTTTTCATTAATAGTAATATTAAAAATAATATTAAAAGTAAGTAGAAATAAATTAAAAAGATTTAACAAAAATAGAAAAATAAAATAAAAAAATAGAATTAACATAACAAAAACAATATAAAAATAAAAGTTTTTTATTTCGAAATAAAAAGAAAATTTAAATACATTTTTTTTACTTAAATGAAAAAATTAAATAGAAATAATACTTAAAATACTAATAGAAACTAAAATGATAAATAAACATAAACATCATTAACAATAACACTAAAACTTTAAATAAAAATTATTTTTTATAATAAATGATGAAAATAAAAAATTACTTTTGATAAATGACAAAATAAAAAAAAAATAAAAATAATATAACATATATGGTCTTCAAATAAAAATAACATTAAATACAATTTATTTTTTTTCATTTGCAAAAAATAAATTAAAAAAAAAAAAATTTCTCTTTTGTATTCTAAAAATTAAACTACATTAGCGACTTAAAACTTAGTACACTTAAAAAAAAAAATATATATATGTATTGTAAATTAGCTATTAATTTGATAATATATAAATTAAACAATTGTTAAAATGAAACAGTAAGTGCTCTTTATTTGGTCGAAGTTTGCCCCAATCCTCCAAGGTAGGGTGGGAATAGTGTGGGCAGAGTCCTACCACCTGGACTCACGAGTTGGTTGATGGTTGGGTGAGCAGGGGCTCCCAACCTTTTCACATTTTCTTATTATTATTTCTTTCAGTTTCCGGTAATTTTTTTCTCGTCTTGGTTTGAATCGTCGACGCGATATTTTTTGTATGCACGTGAAATTATTTGCAGGCGAGTATACACGTGGACGGCCACAACGAACCCCCCATCTCACCAAAATGCTAGTGATGGCAAACCAGCACGTGCAGTCGTGTCCAACCTCGTATCCGCGGGTCACCTGACCAGGGTCGGTGGCGTCGACTGAGGGAAGCAGGCGCCCTGGCTATTAATCTGTGCAGGATTCACAGGGGCGCATTCACCCTGTGCTCTCCGAAATATTGAGCCCGGGCTGCTGCTTCACTTGCCGACCTCACCGCTCGGCATTGCCAGACGCAACCAAGCGTTCGAAAATCGTTCATGGATGTAAAATTTTGCTGTGACCTTTTCCGCTCCGCTACAATTGGCGCCCAACGTGTGGCCTTGAAGATGGCAAGCTTGAACTTTGAATTTCGGAAAAAGGAAAGTAAAATTAAACATCGTTTTTTTTTGTGCTTATAAAATTTGCAGGTGACCGTTTTCCGCTCCGCTACAATACGTCAAATCGTTTTCAGCTCAATTGTCTGCCTGACAATTAAAACAATTGAGCTGCTGACTGAGGAAATGTGAGTGTGTTAGTAAAGAATGTGTGAGTGTATTGGAATTGTTAAGACAAATTGTCTGGTGTAGACGCTGCGTTAGAAATGCTTTGACCGAGCTTCTTTAGGGTGTGTGCCAATCGAAAAATTTTCACTTGATTGATCAGATTTTGACAGTTAGTATAGCAATTTTTGGTGAATATAATTTTCAAAATTTGTAGTAGCCCCTGGGGCTAATCGAAAGTGAATTTTTGACGCATTCATAAATTGTAATATAAAACAAGATTTTCATTATTTACCGCGCCATATTGCTATTATATATCATTCGTGAATAAAACACTAGCACGTTTTGTTGTCGCTGTTTGTTTTCATAATTTCATGAAGTGAATAAAAATAATTTTTATATTTGTAAACCAAAAAGCAGAAATGCCATTTACAACAAGGTCACTTGGGGCCAAACCTGCGCTTAAGAAGCGCTTCAAAACAGCACCAACATGCTAATTTCAAGAGCCTGTTGAAAGCAAAGTGAAAACATCAACTAGTACTAGTGAGCAACTACAACACAAAGTTGGATGATATACGCCTGATGCGTCCTAATCCAGCTTATGGCATGCTCTGTATAAGAGGTGGCAAAGGGGTCGTTTCAATGTGCTCACCAAAAGTGCGTTAGCCGCTAGCCAAACTACTGTGCCACTCCACACCTATGTCGGCACTGACTGTGGATCCCAAAGGCTTGCACATGGTAACCGCAGGCCTTGATAGCAGGTGTGTGACGTGCGTGCTCTCAATGGTCCACCGGCTACTTATAAACTTCGATTGCCCGCTAATCAAGTCAATGTATCGCAACGTGGCATGATGGCGTTGGCTCAGGGTAACTATTGCGAAATAAACACGAACCTAATGATTGGCCCTATTTGCACCAACATTGTGATGGTTTTGTACGTGGCATGCGTTTCTGTGCCTACGAAGATATACTTTGCATGTCCACAGCTAAAGACTTTCAATCGCTTCTTGTGCCTGGTTCGGGTGAACCCAACTTTGATGCGCTAGAAGACATTCCATTCCAGATGAAATCCCAATGCAAGGAGCATGAAGTGCATGCGCTGTTAGAAAATATACCGGCAGAACTGATAACATTGCATCCGAATAAAATTGCTGGCGTTGATGTTCCATCATTGCAGGAGAAGGTGGAGGCCAAGAAGTTGTTCTTCTTTGTGAAGCCACCACAGATAGATTTCAAGTCGCGACACAAGATGAAGGGACGAGGTGGCAGCGTCAAGAATGCACATAATAAGCAAATTGTGAAGGAATTGAAGCGAAAGGTCTGTAACGCCGGTTTTGTGTGATTTTTAATCATATTTTAGGTTTTTTTTTTTTTGTTGATAGGAATTCATTGAGAATGTGTGTGAAACTAAGATGCAAATTATTAAGGAACACAGTGTGGCCAGCGAGGACTTTATACCACTGAAGGCACCAAGCGCTCCATCTGTGCTGGATAGATGTAATCCTAAAACTAAAAAGAATAAAACGTAGTTTCTAGACTATTAAATTTTTTAAAAAAAGCCCATAAATAACGCTTTGTTATTAAAATGTAGATATTCTTACTGATCACACTGTATAGTTAATAGATATCTTAAGCAACAGGTTAACAGAGAATCCAAATAAAGACGGTTACTCTTTAGTTCAGATTAAAACTTTATTTTACTGTTTTCAACGATTTTTTTCATAAACAAGCTTCTAACTTTTGCTAATGATATAATAACAATAGCTCGAAATACGTTTGTCCGTCACAAAATCCTGCACTTTTTGCTTTAAGCCGCACTGCACATCTCGGCTCCGAGCACAATCCAACCAATATAATAAATTCATTATGTGTTTCTTGCCCTTAAACGCATTGAATGCTCCTTGTACATGAATTTTCTGCAGATTCTCTTCTCCGGATTCACTAAAATTCAAATTGAATTTTTTTTATGTTCCATTTAGTCAAATAAGGTGCAAGGTGAAGGATTAAATTGAATTAATTAACAAAAAATTAACAATATTTGTTACAATTTATGGCAAAAAAAAAATTGTTCAATGTGAATTTTAGTGAAAATAATATAAAAAAAGTTAAAACAATGCATGAAAATCCGCATTATCTTTGGTCTGACGGCAAAAATGTACGATTTTTGGATCCAAAAGAACTATTTTATTGCTATTATTTCTGACCGTTTGTTTTTTAACTACCAAACCCAGAGTTTTGATAATTGTCAGTCAAACCGTTCGGACGTGCTTTTGATTTTACTCCGCTATTTTTTAATCGACACAACTAAAACAAAATCAAAAAAAAAAGTGCACCTTCTGCTAAATTAACTTTGAACTATTTGCTGTTTGTGCTTAAGCTGCTGGTTACTGTGGTAAATCATTGCAATTAAAATAAAATAAAAATAAAAAATAAATTATTTGCCGTTTACTTCACCCATAAAAGACAAAAAACGACAAAAAATAATTCCCCATACATAAAAAACAATAACAAACAATTAAAAAACTCTATCTGCGATTTATTTAATAATAATTCAGCTTTTTAAACTACTAAAGCTGCTGTTTACTGTGTTTGACCCAGAAAAAAACTGACCCAATTACCAAAAAATACAACAATGGAATTCACTTGCGCCTATAACAACTGCACTATTGAGGACAAAAACGTGCCAAAAATTATATGTAACGGCCTGTGCGGAAAATCATACCACGGTATCTGTGTGGGAATGACAAAGAGAAGCCTCAACTACATTCAAGAATATGAGGCTCATTTCAAATTCTTCTGTGACGAGTGCAGGGACTTGTCACTGTCACACATTATGCTCGCTATAAAGTGTTTAAGCGACTCCCTAAAAGTAATGTATTCCGATAACAAGCAATTGGTATCCCAAATCTCGACTTGCTAAATCATGTATCCGATGACATATCGAGAGTTGAATTTTTGAGCAAATCAAACAATGTGAATATCTCAACTATTTCTAAGAACCTGAAATTGTTGACGGAAACTATAAGTGACAATGATAAAACCCTACAGTGCAAAGCTACGACCGAAGAGCTAAAATCTGAAGCCAACAAAATTATTGAACTACTTAAAAAAGATGACTCAGCCAACAACATACTAAGTGCTCTGAGGTCTTTGCGTAATGATGTGGAAACCGCGATCCAATCTACCTCAAGAAACCCCGAACCATCACCATTGCAACCTGATCCAATGTTTGAAATATTATTTGAAAAAATAAGTGATATCAGTGACGATATGGTTGTGCTCCGAGCAACGCTTGCAGATATAGTGGATGAGGTTAGATCTGCGCCTAATAGCACGGAAGTCATAACCTCACAGATCCCTCACCATAATTCATCTTCCGTCTTTCATGAAATTTTGGAAACGTCCAACCATTCACCATCAGTTAATTCCTTGCCACCAAATAAGCCAGCTTATCTAAACACTTCCACTGCATCCGACTTGGAATTTATAGCACCTATAGCAGCGCCGCGTAGAGCTATTGAGCGATTTGGAACCTCGTGGACTATCACAAAATGGGAAAACAGGATCCAAAAGCTTAAGTCTGCTAATCAATTTGAATCTACCACAGTATTCATCAAAGGTTTTCCTTCGAAGGTTTCCTTCCTCGGTGCGAGAATACTTCTTAAAAAAATTTCGCGTCTCCATCTCCGATTGCGAGAAAACATCTCAAAGCCGTGCAAAATTTAGCAGCTCTAAAGTTATCATGCCCACCAAATACGCTTGGCTGGTCCTGAGTGCCTCCGATGGAATCCAAACTCTTGGAACTATTACAATATCAAAGTGGACAGATAAGGCCTGAAGTACTCCGAAAGTATATAAAACTAGCAACTATAAGTCAAACTCATACACGAGCTCTAACATTAAAAGCAGTAAGCAGTAATCCTAAGCACAACACCAATAAACCTAAAAACTTGTCTAACTCTAACATAAATACTAATTCTTACTCTAAGAATCCTTCTAAAAGTAATTATAGTTCTAGCTCAAACTCTTCTCATTCTAAATCTAATCTTAATTCTACCTCTATATCCAATTTGCAATCTAAGTCCCATCATAATTTAGATTCTAATTGGAATCTTAAAACTAACATCTTCCCAGTATTCTCTCCCATAGTCAACCGGAATACCGCTTCAACTAACAATACGGTGAAAAGCAATCTAATATCGAAAAAATCTTCCACTTAAACAACAATGAAACCAACAATGATAAGTATCCGAACTTCATCCACTCCCATACTCTAAATCCATCACCACCAACCGAAAGTGTCTATAAACCTATTCCGGTTCAAAATGTGCCTTGTGATGAACCTGGTAGCCCTGCGTCATTTCTATCAAATTGACATTAAATTCTTGCGCAGACACTGAGAGCAGATATGCTCTTTCTCGTCTAAGGGAGAACAGTGTGTACAACAACGTTCGTTTATATCTCGCTTATATGCATAAGGCCCCAGATTCAACATGCATTGAAGGCAAGACCAAAACTAATCTTAGAGTATTAATTCAGCAAGAAGGGCTATCTGCCGTTGTTGATGACTTACGTAACCTTTTTGTTTGCTTTCACGAACAACTTGGCGTAACGATTGATCAAGTCAAGGCGGATCAAGACGCATATGGCGCTCACGTCAGAACTAAACACGTGTCTCTTCTTCAAAAATCACGCAAAGAGCTGCAGCAATATTATCGTCCCTAACTCAAATTTGTTAAACATATTTTACCATATCTGTGGTGGCATGAGAAACAAATTACAAAAACTTTATGTTGACGCCAAAGCATCCCACTTCAATGTACTAGTATTGTAAGGACGAAAGTCGCTACCCTCGTTTTCGCCTAACATCTTTAGTCACTGTTCATTTTGCGTTAATATTTCGCATGTGACTTCTAAATCCCGGCATCAATTTTTCTTAATCCCTGTGAATTATTATTCTCTAATAATATTATTTCATTATTATTTAAAGGCACTGGATTGCACACCAAACTTTCCCATCTTTTATTTATTAGTTAGTCATATGAAATTACAGTTAGTAGCATGTTAATCAAATTAGTCGCATAAACATAATTTACTTTTCATCAAACATTAATCCCACCATTAAACTAAAGCTTCATGTAAACATCAACTTAATAACCTCATGTCACCCGGTTAACATCACTAGGCCGTGGTGAAAAATAAATGTAGGCAAAAAGACGAACAGCTGAGACAAAAAACCCACCACGAGTCTGCTGTGCTGCTAAGCTAAGGTAACTTAGACAAAGATCAGAAAATTAAAATTTCTTCTTGCGGCGGCAGCCAACTCGGTAAGTCATAATAAATTTCTTAGCTCCTGAAATCTTTCATAGCATTGTGCCGTAGTGACCAGTCTTTTCATAGCGTTATGCCGTACTGACTAGCGCTATATTTTCTAAGTCTTTTCGACGTTGCATCGTAGTGCTCAGCTTGATATTTTTCTAAGTCTTTTTATAGCATTGTGCCGTAGTGACCAGTGCTATATTCTCGTATATTTTTCTAAGTCTTTTCGACGTTGCTTCGCAGTGCTCAGCTTGAGATTTTTCTAAGCCTTTTCATAGCATTGTGCCGTAGTGACCAGTGCTATATTCGCGTATATTTTTCTAAGTCTTTTTCGACGTTGCATCGCAGTACTTGGCAGCTTGATATTTTCTAAGTCTTTTCATAGCATTGTGCCGTAGTGACCAGTGCTATATTCGCGTATATTTTCTAAGTCTTTTCGACGTTGCACCGCAGTGCTCAGCTTGATATTTTCTAAGTCTTTTCGACGTTGCATCGCAGTGCTCAGCTTGATATTTTCTAAGTCTTTTCGACGTTGCATCGCAGTGCTCAGCTTGATATTTTTCTAAGTCTTTTCATAGCATTGTGCCGTAGTGACCAGTGCTATACTCGCTATATTTTCTAAGTCTTTTCGACGTTGCATCGCAGTGCTCAGCTTGATATTTTTCTAAGTCTTTTCATAGCATTGTGCCGTAGTGACCAGTGCTATATTCGCGTATATTTTTTAAGTCTTTTCGACGTTGCATCGCAATTCTTGTCAGCTTGATTTTCCTAAGTCTTTTCATAGCGTTATGCCGTAGTGACTAGCGCTATATTCTCTAAGTCGTTCCGACGTTGCGTCGCAGTGCCCAACTTGATATTTTCTAAGTCTTTTCGACGTTGCATCGCAGTGAGAATTTATACTAACAAAGCGTCTCTTTTACATGCCGACTGGACGTTCGCAGTACGTCGGGAAAAGAAAACGAGGACTACGCAGGACAGTGGACACCATATAATAAGTTTATCTTTTCTTTTCATTTGTTTAAATTAATAATACAGGGTCATGAAGACCATAAAATTAGTGTAAGTGTAAATTAAGAGGAAAAAAAAAACTGAACTAAATACATGAACTGAAACAACGGAACGTGTCATTAATTCACACTTGATATAATAAAATTTTTGTAGACGAACCCTGGAAACCGGCGAGTGATACCTCGGCCTAAGAAGGTTCGTTACAATGGCTCCCGAGCAGGGACTACGTGTCTAAAAAAAAAAAACATTTTACAAAGTCATACGCCGCGTACGGGAAATAAATCTTAGATAAAAGGGATTCAATATCGCAGGACTTAGAGACTTTTGTATAACAAAAAAAAAAAAAAAAAAATTTTATAAGGTCATACGCCGCGTACGGAAACTAAAAATTCAATTAGTGACTAAATAAACTCAGTGACTAACTTTTTTGTCTAGGACAAAAGGGTCCAACTAATCAATAAAGACATTCGCCGCGCACGGAATATTTTAGATGTAAAAATTAAACAGTGCTCGGAAAAAAAAGATGAAAAGAAATCTATCCATATTAACTTAAAGAATAGAAATTGATTCGTCCGTACGATAGGATAAATCAATCGAAGTGAATAAGAAAAAAAAATAAAAAAAAAAAATATTTTTTTTCTGTTACAATAAAACTGTTACAAGCATTTTTTTTAGAAGAGAAAAAAAAAATTTATTTTTAGAAGAAAGACGACAACACGATCTTGGCAACACGATGTTGACCACAACATGGGTGTATTCTTTGAAGAAGGAGGACCTTGTGACCTACGCACTTGAATTTAACTTCGATCCCACAGGTACAGTAGAGGAGGTCCGAAAACGCTTCAGTGGTTTCATCAACAACAAGGAGTACAAGGACGAACAAGGGCAAAGGCTGTTGGATCTGCAAACCAAGCACCACCGGCTGTGGATCCGATCGAGAAATTCACACCCCCAACTACCGTAATGTTCGGCGTCCCAGCCACTGCAGATACCACTCCATTACCGCCACTTCAGATGTCTGGACCAACGCACCTAACTACAGCCCAACGGTCGGAAGACACCTATCTAGCAGTAATAGAACGGATTCGAAAGTGGTCAGTGAAATTTGACGGGAAAAGAGACCCACTAGCTTTCATAGAGAGAGTGGAAGAATTGGCCGAGGTCTACCAGATCAGCAAGACCTATCTACCTCGCACGATGCCCCAGCTCCTTACCGACCGCGCTCTCACATGGTACCGCAACAACAATGAACACTGGACTAACTGGGTATTATTTAAAAATGCATTTTTAAAATTTAGACCTCCAAAATCTGATGCGCCACGCCGGCTACAGCGAGGAGCAGAAACTCGAGCGAATCTTTAGAAATGCGCATCTGGAGTACCAATGGTACATCCGACGAAAGGACTTTTCGACACTAGAGGAACTGGTCAACATGGCAGAAACTATACAGACCCACGAGCCCGACCGCATGCAGAAAGGTAACATGCGAACAGAACATCACCGTATGTTGCAACAACGAGGCCGACGCGATGACGCACCAGCCATTCCTCCTCCGGTGGATGGACCGAGAGGTCAAGGAATGGAGATCAATCCACGGGTGGCATGTCGAAATTGCGGTGAAGAGGGACACTTGCGACAAACATGTAGAAACCCCCAGTGGCTGTTCTGCTGGGTGTGTGTCGTAATACTATGACAATTCAGTGCTGTAGAAGACCGTCGGGAAACGCCGGCGAGGATCGTCCGGACCGAGGAGGGGCAAATCCTCCAGGAGAAAATCCTCGATCAACCCAGGAAAACAACTTCACCATAACAACAATCACATTTCCGCCTCTGTTACCATCGACACATTACCAGCTCTAGCCACGATAGACACTGGAGCCACGCGCAGCTTTCTTAGCCAACTCTTTGTCGATAAGATCCAGCACGGTTGCAGGTTCATACCAGCCGATGCAGTAGTCACGCTCGCCGATGGATCAGTGAAACTCTTGCGCCACGCCGTAGAAGTTAATATTCAATTGGCCGCAAATTCACGTTTTTAGTTATGCCAGACGCTACGGACGAGGTCATCCTCGGGATGGACTTTCTTGCAGAAACGAGATCAACCTTCAGCTGTGGCGGAGAAACCATAACATTGGGTAAGTCAACTCTCACCAATGTATTCCCACATCGTTGTAGGCAAATCGCAGGTTGCAACTCTGAGGAGACCGAACAGGTCTCAAATTTCTTGAAGGAGGAGCTCCAAAAGTTCGAAAACTTGCGGGGAGTAACGAACATCACCGAGCACCGGATCGTTATGGTCGACGAGAGACCATTAAAACAACGATATTTCCCCAGAAACCCGGCCATGCAGGCCATCATCGATGAAGAAGTTAACAAGCTGTTAGACAAAGGGTGCATCGAGCCATCGCACAGCCCGCACAGCGCACCTATTGTCCTGGTTAAGAAGAAAACGGGTGCTTGGCGGCTGTGTGTGGACTATCGAGCTCTTAACAGTCAGTCAGTTCTCGACGCCTACCCACTACCACGCATCACCCACATCTTAGATAGGCTACGCGACGCCAAGTACATCAGTAGCCTCGACCTTAAAGATGGCTACTGGCAAATTCCGATGGAGGCTAAAAGTCGGAAATACACAGCCTTTACTGTGCCCGGACGAGTTTTGTTTTAGTGGCGAGTCATGCCGTTTGGCCTCCACTCCGCTCCCGCGACGTTTTAGCGCGCCCTCGACCGAGTTATAGGACCTGAAAGAGGTGCTTCACCGGCTTCAAGCGGCAAATCTTCGAATAAAAGCGGAAAAATGCGAGTTCTTTAAAAGGAAAATAAAATACTTAGGGCACGTGGTCAGCTCCGAAGGAATTCATACCGACCCGGATAAAATTGCCGCTATACGAGATCTCGAACCTCCTCAAAATGTCCGAGGAGTGCGACGCTTTCTCGGCATTGCCTCCTGGTACCGGCGGTTTATCCCTGACTTCGCAGCTGTCGTACAACCGTTGACCTCCCTTCTGAAAAGGGCAAGCACTGGAAATGGAGCGAATCACAACAAAAGGCTTTCCAAGATCTTAAAGATAAACTAACGGAAGCCCCAGTTTTAACATGTCCTGACTTCGAGCAGACATTTATTCTTCAGACATATGCTAGCGACGTGATCCTTGGGGCGGTTTTGACACAAAACATCGAGGGCTCCGAACGTGTAATAGCCTACGCAAGCCGACATTTAAACGACGCAGAGTAAAATTATTCGCCCACAGAAAAGGAGTGCTTGGCGATTATATGGGGAATTCGTAAAATGCGGCCCTAGCTAGAAGGTTACAAATTCGTTGTAATCACTGACCACTTATCGCTTAAATGGCTTAATTCTATTGAGAGTCCTTCTGGACGGATCGCTAGATGGGCGCTGGAACTCCAGCAATTTAACTTAACTGTACAATACCGTAAGGGTAAACACAACGTGGTAGCGGACGCACTGTCACGGCAACCAAATGAAACTCTCCAACGGATTACTTTGAATACAAACAATTTGCCAGAGTGCGCGTGGCTAAGGAAGAAGTTTGAGGAAGTGACCCAGGATCCAAGCAAGTACCCGGACTTCATCATCATTGATGGTCAATTATTTCGACACCTCCCACGAAATGCGAGCGACGAAGACTGCGCTCCCTGGAAACTGTGCGTAGCCAAATCCCAGCGAGACCGCGTTTTACATGAAAATCACGATAGTCCTAGTGCTGGCCATCTAGGGATCCGGAAGACTATCGCTCGAATCGCAAATCGATATTATTGGCCTGGAATGTTCCGGGACATTAGTCGTTACGTCCAAAAATGCCAGTCCTGTCAACAGTACAAAGCTAGCCAGCAGCCACCGGCCGGAGAAATGTTAACCAGAATCCCTGACGAGCCATGGTCCATCTTGTGTGCCGACTTCGTTGGTCCACTACCTCGCTCCAAACATGGGAATAGTATATTGCTGGTATTTTTCGACAAATTTTCGAAGTGGACGGAGTTAGTACCATTGCGAAAAGCTACATCAGAGGGTTTACTGAAGGCATTTCGAGAGAGGATTCTAGCGCGCTACGGAGTACCGAGAATTCTCATCACCGACAACAGGACTCAGTTCAAAAGCAGGTCTTTCCAGCGGTATTTAAAAGAAATTGGAGTTCAACAACAGCTTACAGCGCCGTATACTCCTCAGGAGAATCCGACAGAGCGAGCGAACCGGACAGTCAAGACTATGATCGCCCAATTTGCAAACGACCAGCATAAGCTATGGGATGAAAAATTACCGGAGATCTCACTTGCAATAAACACCAGCGTATCAGAAATAACGGGTTACAGTCCAGCATTTTTAACACAAGGCCGAGAGCCACGTCTCCCACGAGCACTCTACGACGAAGCAGTTTGCGGTACAGGAACCCGAGAGAAAGAACCATCTGACCAAGCCACGCAGCTACAGGAGGTTTTCACAATTGTACGCCATAACCTGACAAAAGCATCTAAGGATCAGGCTCGCCACTACAATCTACGCCGGAGGCATTGGAAACCCACAATCGGGCAGAAGGTTATGATTCGTCAACACCCATTATTGAAAGCAATCAATGACTTCAACGCGAAGCTTGCCCCAAAATACGATGGGCCGTTTATCGTCACCGGGTTCACGTCAGGAGATATTGCACGAGTTAAAAAGGACGGGAAGACGACCGAACGAACAGTCCATTTAAGCGAACTTAAACCGTTCTACTCTTGACATTTTTTATTTGTTTTTATTATAATCTTATAATTCAGCCAGACATTACTAGTTATACTAATAACAGCTTTATTCTTTTTTTTCTCTCACTCTTCTTTTTTCTTTTTCTATTCTCTTATATTCCAAGAGAACTCGGAGAAATTCTTAAAAACAAAAGGCAAATTCTTCCAACGGATGCTGAGCATTTCCGAGCAAACCCGGCACACGCAATTATTGGACTCAAATTTCCTGGAGGTCCCTTCAGAGACGGGACGCATACGGGTATTTACCCCGGGAGTCAGTCCAGGGCATCATCGGCCCCACCCATCTGATGAAACCAACCATCTGACAAAAAGATGGGGACACGCGACAGTAGCACCAGTAGTAGTCACAGCGATACGAGCAACAGTAGCAGCAACAGTGGTCGCTCCACCAGTAGTAGCGAAAATTCCTACCAAGCAAACCACGGCCCACGCCGTGAGAGAAAGAACCCCCGACTGACGCTCGACAGCGCGCCGCAGAGGGCGAGCCCGAGTCCCAGAAAAGCCGAAGTGGAAAATATCCTACAAAATCTTCGACAACACCCGCAGCGAAGAGCCAACAGAGGTTCGTTCATAAGAACGATAGAGGGGCAACGGATACGATTTTCCTGGAATGGCGGAGGGAGGATCTGGACGAACTATCTTCCTCCCCATCTGAAGTAGAGAGGAAATGTGAGGACGAAAGTCGCTACCCTCGTTTTCGCCTAACATCTTTAGTCACTGTTCATTTTGCGTTAATATTTCGCATGTGACTTCTAAATCACTGCATCAATTTTTCTTAATCCCTGTGAATTATTATTCTCTAATAATATTATTTCATTATTATGTAAAGGCACTGGATTGCACACCACACTTTCCCATCTTTTATTTATTAGTTAGTCATATGAAATTACAGTTAGTAGCATGTTAATCAAATTAGTCGCATAAACATCATTTACTTTTCATCAAACATTAATCCCACCATTAAACTAAAGCTTCATGTAAACATCAACTTAATAACCTCATGTCACCCGGTTAACATCACTAGGCCGTGGTGAAAAATAAATGCAGGCAAAAAGACGAACAGCTGAGACAAAAAACCCACCACGAGTCTGCTGTGGTGCTAAGCTAAGGTAACTTACAGCCCTATTCTGCTTGTTAACTTAACAAGGAATTGTAAAGTAGGTCTTGTTAATGTTATTGTTATGTAATGTAAATATTGGTATTCTTAAAAATCTTTTACAATATAAAAGCTCGAAAAAGCTTTTAAAGTTCACCACGCGTGGTGAAAATCAAGTGTCAAAAAACAGCTGTTTTTTATTTATGTTTGGCATTTCTTTCATCTATTTGCTGCAGCAAACGAAATGGAAAATATTACGAAGTAAGTAATTTTCAGATCAATTACTTATTTATAATTTAATTTGATATTTTTAATAGGAATCCTAAATTCGAAAGAACAACGCAGGAGCAGCTGCTGTTCTTCGTTGAATTTTGCCGGCAGAATCCCCAACTTTTGGCCGGAAAAAACACCGCAAAATCACCGATGGTGTTGCAAAATTTGTGGGCGGAGGTTGCTGCAAACCTGAACGCGATGAGAGGCCCAACAAGAACCCCAGCTAAATGGAAAGAGGTAACTAACAAGTGTGTTTATATGTAGCCTTTAATAAATTTTGTAAACTTGCAGAACTTAGGCGTTTGGAAGAGTCAGCTGCGTGCTCGCGCGCGGAAAAAAAAAGTGAGCAGCAACTTACTGGTGGTGGCCCAAGCAGTAGCCGAATGCTCACTGATTTTGAGGAGCGTGCTTTAAGCACATTCGGTGCTGCTGCTGTTGATGGTGTGCCAGGTATCGTCACCTTGGGAATAGAGGTAAGTAAAAATAAACAGAACTTTTAAGTGAAGCTACAACATTTTAATTTTGATTTTTAGACATCTTTGCAAACAGCCATGGTTGAGGAGGCTGATTTGCCGGTAACCGTCAGCGTGGGCTCTGCTTCGCCAGGTGCCGTAAGCTTCGGGTCCAGCTCACCACTGACTCCGAGCATCTGGCCCTGTTCGCCAGCAGCCGAGAACGTACGGGAAAACTCACCAGCGGCTACGATTGTGCGTCCAATTTTGCCGAGTGCAGCGTACTTCGGGGCCGGCTCCCCATCAACCGTGAGTCTGGGGCCTAGCTCACCAGGAACTGTATCCCAGCAAGAAGCTTATGCCATGGTGATGCGCAGCATCGAGCAGAGAGATGCGCGGGATGAGCGCATGCTGCAATTACAGCTTGCCACCTTGGCAGCGATAGAAAAACTTGCCACTGCAATTGCAGAATTGGCAGCCAGCCAAAAAAATAAATAAAAACTGAACTTTTTAAAATTGAAAACACTTATCATTTTCAAAATGTATTTATTTATGTGAAATTTTTGAATTTTTTAAATATTCACATATAAATTGATAGCACTATATTGTTATTTTGATGAAAGTTTCCATTTGAAAAACAATTTGTGATAAAAAAAATAGTGCTATCAATTTATACGTGAATATTTGAAAAATTCAAAAATATCTTATGAAAAAATACATTTTGAGAATGATAAGTGTTTTTAATTTCAAAAAATGTCGATTTTTCGGTGTATATATTTATAATCAGTACGTATTGAATAAAAAAGTTAATTGATTATATTCTAGAAAAAAAATTTTATGTTTTTTGAAGATTTGATAGATGCAGTGTTAGTAGTTTATTTTATTTTAAAGAGTAGAAATATATCTGTTGCGAATGATCTCTCCTTCTCTTAAGTGGCTAGTGACGAGAGTTGCTTCTACTGATGAGTTGCTTCTACTGAATGAAGTCTCCGGTTCTACAGTTTCCACTATTTCACTTCCATCAATGTCAGCAGGCGCTCCTGCCTTCATTGCGATGTTGTGCAAAATCATACAAGCATTGACAATGTTTGCTGCTCTTTCATGCGAATAATGGAGCACACGCTGCTTAGACAAGCATCTGAACCGGGACTTCAAAACACCAAACGCCCTTTCGACGGTATTACGGCTCTTTGCATGAAGCTTGTTGAACTTTTCCTCTTTGACTCCATGTGGCTCAGCCAATGGTGTGAGAAGCCAAGGTTCGAGAGGGTAGCCTTGATCACCCAAGAGCCATGTGTCGCGTTGAGAAGTGTGATATCTCATGAGGTGTGTTTTGACGAATGATGTTGCCCAAATGCCTGAATCATGGCACGAACCTGGATATTTTGCATTCACAGATGTAAATACTAGGCGGTGATCGCAAATCTGTTTTGAAAAAAATACATATCTGAATGAAATGTATTCTGTAAGCGATTTGGATTAAAAGCAAGAAACTTACCGCTTCAACATTTATACTGTAGTATCCTTTTCGGTTCATGTATAAACTCAAAGGTGTTTCAGCACTATTTGCAGGTGGTGAAACGATTGCCACATGAGTGCAATCAATGCAACCAATTGTACTTTTAATACCAAAGCTTCGGTGGAATCTGCAAGTTCCACAAGAAAGAAAGAATAAGTACAAGCCAATATTTAGAACATCTTTAAAAAAATACCCTGTTTTAATTGCAGCTTGCTCTTCAGAGTGGTTGGTGGTTGGTGGTTGGAAATCTCACTTCATTTCCTTTGACTCGAATAATTAGTTTTGCCATTTCATGTAAACTGCGGGAAACTGAAGACTGGCTCATTGGCTGGACACAATGATTACCAACGCATTTTTGGTAAGAACCGTGTGCAAAGAAGTAAAGTGCAGTCAAAAGTCTCACAGATAATGGTATAGTTGTACATTGAGTATCAAAACGAGATAACTCCTCAATGAGATTCCAGCATAGTGTCTTCTCCAGTCGAAAGTCCTTCACAAACTGATTGTCGCTTAAAGAAAATGGGTCGTTTTCATCCCGAAGGCGTTTTAAATAGCGCCGTCTTCCAATTTTTTCTTTTCGTTGATCTTCTTCAGCATCAACGTATAAAAGTAATAAATATTCTTCCATGTGTATAGTTAAATTGTAATTTCACAATAACAAGCACAATTAAACCGATCAAGCACTAAATTTTATTTTCACAACAATTTTTCTTTAGCTCAATACTGAAATGTCACTTGTTGTTAAGATACTTTCTGACATTAACAAAATAGTAAAGAAAAGAGCTTTTAAATTTTCACCAGAATACGGAACATTAACAACTTGTTAATATTAACTATTTTGTTAATGTGGTGAGCTTTGTTAAGCTGGTAGAATAGGGCTGTTAGACAAAGATCAGAAAATTAAAATTTCTTCTTGCGGCGGCAGCCAACTCGGTAAGTCATAATAAATTTCTTAGCTCCTGAAATCTTTCATAGCATTGTGCCGTAGTGACCAGTGCTATACTTGAAGATATTTTTCTAAGTCTTTTCATAGCGTTATGCCGTAGTGACTAGCGCTATATTTTCTAAGTCTTTTCGACGTTGCATCGTAGTGCTCAGCTTGATATTTTTCTAAGTCTTTTCATAGCATTGTGCCGTAGTGACCAGTGCTATATTCGCGTATATTTTTCTAAGTGTTCTTCGACGTTGCCTCGCAGTAGTTGGCAGCTTGATATTTTGTGAGTCTTTTCATAGCGTTATGCCGTAGTGACTACCGCTATATTTTCTAAGTCTTTTCGACGTTGCATCGTAGTGCTCAGCTTGATATTTTTCTAAGTCTTTTCATAGCATTGTGCCGTAGTGACCAGTGCTATACTCGCTATATTTTCTAAGTCTTTTCGACGTTGCATCGCAGTGCTCAGCTAGATATTTTTCTAAGTCTTTTCATAGCATTGTGCCGTAGTGACCAGTGCTATATTCGCGTATATTTTTCTAAGTCTTTTTCGACGTTGCATCGCAGTACTTGTCAGCTTGATATTATCTAAGTCTTTTCATAGCATTGTGCCGTAGTGACCAGTGCTAAAGTTTGATATTTTCTAAGTCTTTTCATAGCATTGTGCCGTAGTGACCAGTGCTATATTCGCGTATATTTTTCTAAGTCTTTTCGACGTTGCATCGCAGTACTTGTCAGTTTGATATTTTCTAAGTCTTTTCATAGCATTGTGCCGTAGTGACCAGTGCTATACTCGCGTATATTTTCTAAGTCTTTTCGACGTTGCATCGCAGTGTTCAGCTTGATATTTTCTAAGTCTTTTCGACGTTGCATCGCAGTACTTGTCAGCTTGATGTTTTTCTAAGTCTTTTCATAGCATTGTGCCGTAGTGACCAGTGCTATACTCGCGTATATTTCCTAAGTCTTTTTCGACGTTACATCGCAGTACTTGTAAGCTTGATATTTTCTAAGTCTTTTCATAGCATTGTGCCGTAGTGACCAGTGCTATACTCGCGTATATTTTCTATGTCTTTTCGACGTGTCATCGCAGTGCTCAGCTTGATATTTTTTAAGTCTTTTCGACGTTGCATCGCAGTGCTCAGCTTGATATTTTTCTAAGTCTTTTCATAGCATTGTGCCGTAGTGACCAGTGCTATACTCGCTATATTTATTTGCAAAGTCTTTTCGACGTTGCATCGCAGTGCTCAGCTTGATATTTTTCTAAGTCTTTTCATAGCATTGTGCCGTAGTGACCAGTGCTATACTCGCGTATATTTTCTAAGTCTTTTCGACGTTGCATCGCAGTGCTTAGCTGGATATTTTTCTAAGTCTTTTAATAGCATTGTGCCGTAGTGACCAGTGCTATATTCGCGTATATTTTCTAAGTCTTTTCGACGTTGCATCGCAGTGCTCAGCTTGATATTTTTCTAAGTCTTTTCATAGCATTGTGCCGTAGTGACCAGTGCTATACTCGCTATATTTTCTAAGTCTTTTCGACGTTGCATCGCAGTGCTCAGCTTGATATTTTTCTAAGTCTTTTCATAGCATTGTGCCGTAGTGACCAGTGCTATACTCGCGTATATTTTCTAAGTCTTTTCGACGTTGCATCGCAGTGCTTAGCTGGATATTTTTCTAAGTCTTTTAATAGCATTGTGCCGTAGTGACCAGTGCTATATTCGCGTATATTTTCTAAGTCTTTTCGACGTTGCATCGCAGTGCTCAGCTTGATATTTTCTAAGTCTTTTCGACGTTGCATCGCAGTGCTCAGCTTGATATTTTTCTAAGTCTTTTCATAGCATTGTGCCGTAGTGACCAGTGCTATACTCGCTATATTTTCTAAGTCTTTTCGACGTTGCATCGCAGTGCTCAGCTTGATATTTTTTTAAGTCTTTTCAGAGCATTGTGCCGTAGTGACCAGTGCTATACTCGCTATATTTTCTAAGTCTTTTCGACGTTGCATCGCAGTGCTCAGCTTGATATTTTTCTAAGTCTTTTCATAGCATTGTGCCGTAGTGACCAGTGCTATATTCGCGTATATTTTTCTAAGTCTTTGCGACGTTGCATCGCAGTACTTGTCAGCTTGATATTTTCTAAGTCTTTTCATAGCATTGTGCCGTAGTGACCAGTGCTATATTCGCGTATATTTTTCTAAGTCTTTTCGACGTTGCATCGCAGTACTTGTCAGTTTGATATTTTCTAAGTCTTTTCATAGCATTGTGCCGTAGTGACCAGTGCTATATTCGCGTATATTTTCTAAGTCTTTCGACGTCGCATCGCAGTGCTCAGCTTGATATTTTCTAAGTCTTTTTCGACGTTACATCGCAGTACTTGTAAGTTTGATATTTTCTAAGTCTTTTCATAGCATTGTGCCGTAGTGACCAGTGCTATATTCGCGTATATTTTCTAAGTCTTTTCGACGTTGCATCGCAATTCTTGTCAGCCTGATTTTCCTAAGTCTTTTCATAGCGTTATGCCGTAGTGACTAGCGCTATATTCTCTAAGTCGTTCCGACGTTGCGTCGCAGTGCCCAACTTGATATTTTCTAAGTCTTTTCGACGTTGCATCGCAGTTAGAATTTATAATAACAAAGCGTCTCTTTTACATGCCGACTGGACGTTCGCAGTACGTCGGGAAAAGAAAACGAGGACTACGCAGGACAGTGGACACAATATAATAAGTTTATCTTTTCTTTTCATTTGTTTAAATTAATAATACAGGGTCATGAAGACCATAAAATTAATGTAAGTGTAAATTAAGAGGAAAAAAAAAACTGAAATAAATACATGAACTGAAACAACGGAACGTGTCATTAATTCACACTTGATATAATAAAATTTTTGTAGACGAACCCTGGACACCGGCGAGTAATACCTCGGCATAAGAAGGTTCGTTACAGTATTCACTGAGACATGGTTAAATGATACTTTCAATAATGAGGAAGTTCTTGACAGTAATTGGACTGTCTTCAGAAATGATCGGGACTACTGCTCAACAGGTCTTTCACGAGGAGGAGGAGTCCTGATAGCATCTCACAATTCTCTCTCAAGTGAGCTTATAGATACACCTACCCACAAGTTCTTCGATCACCGAATAATTAGAATTTGCTTAGGAAATAGTCTATATTTGTACATTGGTGTCATTTACATTCCTCCCTGCTCAAGTGAAACAACATACAACGAGCTATGTGAAACACTGTCCGCCTTTAGTTCTACTCTAAATGAGGAAGATAAAGTTGTTATTCTTGGTGACTTTAACAGTCCAAATATATCGTTTGTCACCGATGAAAATGACAAGTATCTTCTTCCTGTTAACCTTCCAAATATCATAGATTTCACATTGCTAAGTACCTTTTATGGCAGTGATCTGCAGC
>OU612044.1:118726665-118764165 GCA_914767935.1 Coremacera marginata | reverse complement strand
GGGGCTTAGCAGGGAATAGTGTTGACGAAATGAGGAAGCTTCTTCGCGCAGCCTTGAAGCGAAGTTCTTCATTCGTGGAGGTGAATTATCCTTACACCTTCGAAGAAGATAAAGAGGCCATAGGAAAAAAATTGGTTGAATTAGAAAAGTTAGTTGGGGAGTTGTTAGGAGAGAAGGGAAACGCAATTGACCAGCTCAAATTTGAGGCCAAGTGCTCAAATTTGTTAGGGAGATTAGGTCATGTCTTAGCACTTGAGGTAACTGAAAAGGAGTTTGTAGCAGCCAGTAGTAAAAGCGTAGCAGAGTTTTGTGCACATTTGGACGAAAAAGTTGCTAAAAGTAGTGAGCCCTTTAACGCTGAGTCTACTCGGGTACCACTCCCATTTCGTCCTAATCACGAGGATACGGCTATAGATTATGAGGGCGAGGGCTTAGCGCGGGATAGATGGCGACCAACGGTAAAGTCAATACCAATCTATAAGTGGAACGTCCATTTCAGTGGTGAAGTTAACGAGTCCGTAGGTTCCTTCTTGGAAAGAGTGGAGGAGTTAAGGGTTGCTCGGGGTGTTTCGGAAGATGAGCTGTATCGGTCGGCGATTGACCTTTTTGAGGTCGGCGATTGACCTTTTTGAGGGAAAGGCTATAGTTTGGTTTCGCGCGAATAGGCGTTTCATACGGACTTGGGCAGAGATAGTGGTTAAACTGAAACAAGAATTTCAACCTCCAGGCTACGACGAGCGTTTATGGGAGGAAATAAAACACCGAATACAAGGGCCGAATGAATCGATAGGTATGTTCGTGAGTGTGATGCAAGGGTTGTTTTCGAGGTTGAATGAGGAGTGTGAGGAAGCGATAATCCTGGAAGTCATCCGACGGAACCTTGCTCCATTTTATCAAATGACTCAATAAGAAGCGGTATATTGAGCAGGGTTAGGGGGTTTTCCATTGGTGCTAGTTTTCTAGGTCGAAAAAAGTTAGCAAGGTGGAGCAGGTCGGGGGTCACCGTTGATGAGAGCAGGAAGCAATCAGTAGAGTTGGCTGATTATCTTTTTGTTCCCAGCGGCGGTGATAATCGGCCTTATTTAGAAATAAGCATTTATGGAACCAAGATAGTTGGGCTACTAGATTCTGGTGCAACTAGTTCTTTCATTGGAGGTCCAGGATGGGATATTCTCAGGTTAAAGAACCTTAGCCTTTGAGAAGCTCATTCATCGGTGACGGTGGCTAACGGAAATAAAGTCCGCGTATGGGGGTCAGTGAGTGTTCCGGTTGTTGTTGAAAATAGAGTTAGGGTTTTTGAATTTTTAGTGGTGCCGGATCTTCCTCATAAAGTAATTTGGGGACAGATTTCTGGAAAGAGTTCGCAATAAAACCAGACTTACGCGGTAACAAGTGGGAATTTAGTCCAGAAATTGCGGCGATAATGGACGCCGATGTACTGTCAGAGGTTGAAAGGTCAGTATTAGATCAGGTGGCAAAGGCGGCTTTTGGTACCGATGATGGGAAGTTAGGTCGAACTACATTGATTGAGCATGTCATTGAAACGAGCTCACCACCCATAAAATGTTGATATTACCCAGTCTCGCCAGAACTCCAAAAGCACATTAATGAGCAGGTTGATCAACTGCTTGCAGACGGTGTTATAGAGCCCTCGGATAGCGGCTGGTCAGCGCCAATACTTTTAATTAAAAAGAAGGACAACAGTTATAGGTTTGTAGTGGACTATCGCCGACTTAACGCGGTTACGGAACGCGATGCTTACCCCATCCCTTATGTGTCGGCAACATTGGATAAACTACGAAATGCACATTTTTTGTCCTCTTTGGACATAAAATCGGCATATTTTCAAATTCCTCTTTCAGAGAGTTCAAAAAAATACACTGCCTTTACCATTCCGGAGAAGGGTTTGTTCCAGTTCCGAAGACTGCCTTTGGGCCTTTCAAATGCCCCTAGTACATGGCAAAGGTTTATTGATAGAGTTTTGGGTCCTGAGTTAGATCCCTATGTTTTCGTATACCTGGACGATGTCATAATTGTCACGGACACTTTTGCCAAACATTTGGAAATATTAAAGGAAGTGCTGAGTAGGCTTAAGGAGGCTGGTTTGACTCTTAATAAAGATAAGTGCGAGCTCTGCAAGAGTCAGTTAAAATACTTGGGGTACATTGTAAATAAGCACGGGTTATCGGTAGATCCAGAGAAGGTGAAATCTATGGTCAGGTATCCTCGTCCAAGTACGGTAACGGCAGTCAGAAGGTTAATAGGTATGATTTCGTGGTATAGGAAGCTTGTTCCCAACTTTTCAAATGTCATAGCGCCCATAACAGCGCTTTTGAAGAAAAAGGTTAAGTTTTGTTGGACCGAACAGTGCGAAGAAGCGTTCCGGGACATTAAAAAAAAGCTAATCGAAGCTCCGATTTTAACTTGCCCTGATTTTGCTCGTCCTTTTCTCCTACATACCGACGCGTCAGGTTATGGCATAGGCGCGGTTTTAACTCAGAGAGTGGAAAACGAGGAAAGCGAAAAAGTGGTGTGTTATTTAAGTAGAACGTTGTCTCGTACGGAGAAAAAATTTTCGCCTACAGAACGAGAGTGTCTAGCAGTTTTATGGGCCATTGAAAAGCTACGTCCGTATCTCGAGGGTACTACGTTCACGGTGATCACCGATCACCATTCGTTGGTCTGGCTGCAAAATCTTAAAGATCCTCAAGGCCGACTCGCGAGATGGGCAGTTCGTCTCCAGCAGTACGACTTTAATTTTGTTCATCGCAAGGGAAAGGAGCATTTGGTGCCGGACGCACTATCAAGAGCTGTACCGGAAGAAGCTGTTGATTGCATTGAAGAGGATGCATGGCTCAAGAGTAAATTGCAAGAGGTGAAAAACCATCCTGACAAATTTTCGTCGTGGAGAATCGAGGGCGATAAATAATATCGTTATCTTACACCTAGAGATCCGACCAGCGGCGATGAGGGAAATCGCTGGAAAATGGTAGTACCAAATAGGCAGAGGGCGGCGGTGCTAAAAGAAATTCACGATGATATACTTGGAGGACATGGAGGGGTTAAAACGACTCTTGGCAAGGCACAGTTGAAATATTTTTGGCCACGAATGAAAGAGGACATTAGAAAGTATGTTCGTAATTGTCAAGTCTGTCAAACTACTAAGCCGGATTTGCAAAAGCCAGGGGGTTTTATGCAATCTAGGGCTAACGAAGTAAAATAGCCACTGCCAAGAAGTACGCGGGGTTTCTGTTACATTTTAACAGTGGTGGATTATTTTTCGAAGTTTCCTCTTTTCTTTCCATTACGATCAGCTACAGCTAAATCGGTATGTCAAGCCTTGGAAGAGCAGGTGTTTTTAATGTTTGGAGTGCCGAAGTGGATAGTGTGTGATAATGGTGTGCAATTTCGAAGTAGAGAATTTAGTGCTTTGATGAATTGTTATGGGGTAACTCCAACTTTCACCCCATTTTATCATCCTCAAGCTAACCCCGCGGAAAGGTTTAATCAGACTGTAAAAACAAAATTGAGAGCTTATGTCGCCGAAAATCATCGATATTGGGATGTTTTGTCACCAAAAGTAGCCTGCGCTATTCGTACGTAGCGGAATGAGGTAACGGCTAGAACCCCATTTTCTATAATTTTTGGTCGAGAAATGACGCTTAAACGTGATAGGGAACCACTTCCTGTTGAGGGTATTTTGGTAGACCGAAGCAACGGTAACTGTCCTTTGTTTAGGAATATGGGCGTTATCCTAAACGATGTACGTGCGCGCATGTTAAAGGCATCGCATAGAGCGCGCGATAATTTCAATTTGCGGCATCGTGATGCCCAATATCAGCTTAACGATTTAGTGTTGCACCGAAATCATGTGCTATCGGATGCGTCGAAGTATTTTAGTGCCAAATTAGCACCTACTTTCATTGGTCCATTTAGGGTTAAGAAAAGGCTGTCACCGTGGACTTATAGTTTAAAGACCCTTGCCAAAAAAGAGGCCGGAATATGGCACAGCAAGGATTTACGGAGATATTACGGTGGTAGTGAATGAAAACTTCTTAAAGGTGGGGGGGAGTGTTACGGGTTGAATTTTTCAATATGTAATAATAAAAATTTTAATAATATGAATAATAATATGACTAATATTAATAATAATAATAATAATAATAATAATAATAATAATAATAATAATAATAATAATAATAATAATAATAATAATAATAATAATAATAATAATAATAATAATAATAATAATAATAATAATAATAATAATAATAATAATAATAATAATAATAATAATAATAATAATACTAATAATAATAATAATAATAATAATAATAATAAAAATAATAATAATAATAATAATAATAATAATAATAATAATAATAATAGTAATAATAATAATAATAATAATAATAATAATAATAATAATAATAATAATAATAATAATAATAATAATAATAATAATAATAATAATAATAATAATAATAATAATAATAATAATAATAATAAAAATATACTACAAATTCGGGTACTCGTTTGGAAAGAAAGTTTTCATCACTACCGGCAATTTATTTCTAGCTAGTTAGCTAGTTGGTCTATAAATAGACCACAGTCAGTGGCCGCATGTGTGGGTGTTGTTGGCAAGATTCACGATAAATCGCTTTGTGCCTGTCGAAAGCACAGCAGGCAGAATCTGCTAGTATAGAGCGGTGGCGCAATGGTAGTTTGCTGGCCTGGTAAGCAGAGAATAGCGGGTTCGAATACGCCGGACGGTTGAAATGGTTTTTTTGTTTTTTTTTTAACTGAAGCTAATAATGTAACTAAGAAAGCACTACTTATAAGTGGAAAATATATAAGTCCGTAAATAATTGAAAATAAATATAAGGGTACATAAAATCAGGTTTGGGCTATTCAGCGGAACAGTTACCAGATAGATACCGAAGAGCTTAGGTAATATCAGTGGTTTAAGCAAGAAAATTAAAGGCGAGCTTGGCAGAGCTACGACAGGTCGAGAGTAAACTGGTGTGTTTTTTTTTTGGAGTGATTTTAATTAGAGTTTTAAATATTAATTGTTTGAAAGAAAGTTAGTTTTTTGCTGATACCGTGCAATTAAGGAGACTAGGATTTGGAAGAGCCATTATTATAATTTCTGGAGTCAGATGCTACGAGATGATCGCAGGCATAGTATGGACATACATTGGATCCAAGTGCAAGGTAGGAAGTCGACAAGAAAGCCCCAGGACTGGTTCGGAAAATTGCTACAACGTCTAATTTTCTTTATAGATACCCATACTACGTCCTGAGGTTTTCCCCCTTTTCGGGAATTTTCATGTGCTTTTCCGCGTTGGCTAAATATTGATTTCATTGTGGAAGATACACATACACACTCACAGATTAAGTGCGATTTTAGCCAAAAGATTATTAATAGTCGCGGTAGACCAGCGGTTTAAACATCTGCATATCACGCGGAAGTCCCGGGTTCGAATCCCGGTCGTGGAATCATTTTTATTAATTTTTCAGAGAAGAAAAATCGTATTTTTATTTTTTTTTCTTTTGTCGAAGAAATATATTAACACATTCCTTGAGATGTATATTAATCGCGGTGGTTTATATTGTTTTGCGTTAATTTTACTTTAAGAAAAATATAATTCCTGTTCATGAATTTTATAAGCGACCAATTTAAAAATACAAATATTAAATTCCAGCTATTAGCCGGTAACTTTTTTTTAACTTTCTTAATGTAATAAGTATTATAATTTATTTGGAGACTGAGAGAAAAACTCAGTATATTGTTAAGTATTTGATGGATGCCATTTTGCGTGTAACTTAAGATTATAATTATTATATGTTAAGAAATTATTCTTGTGGATTTTTAAGTAGTTCCACGAATTGTAATCCTAGGGTAAACAATCGATTGTTTGCGGCAGGAGTGTTAGTGTTTAGGGATTAAGGGATTTAACTAATTATTTATATTCTAATTGAATAAATTGATATTCATAAACTGATTTAATAAATTTAATGGATTTTGTATTTGAATTTAAATTGGTATTTTATTTTTATTGAATTCGCTACGGTTCTCGAAGATCGCGATAATCTGGAACCGGTCGGAATTGGGTGTATCGCGTGGCGCCCAAAATCAACAACAACAAAAACATTACCTACGGCCTTATCCACTGAGTCGGCCAAACTCGATTTCGACAAGCGAGGGATTTTGCGCGTAACAATCTAGCTACATGAACTATATTTTTTTATAATATAGATAATTTGAGTAAAGGAAAAAAAAACCAAAATATACTGAATACATGTTTGCATTTTTTATGCTCTAAATATGTTTCAAGAAAAAACGAAACATAATATAATGAAAACTTATAAACTTAAACATAATATATGAAAACTTATAAACTTAAACATAATATATGAAAACTTAAAAACGAAGCATAATATATGAAAACTTAAAAACGAAACATAATATAATGAAAACTTATAAACTTAAACATAATATTATGAAAACTTAAAAACTAACCATAATATTATGAAAACTTAAAAACTAACCATAATATTATGAAAACTTAAAACCTAACCATGATAATATGAAAACTTAATATAATGAAAACTTAAAAACTAAACATGATAATATGAAAACATAAAAAAAAAAAACTTAAAAACGAAATATAATATAAAGAATTAAACTTAGACCCAAAACATAACTCATATAACTAAACATAAATAATAGAACTAAACATAACTAATATAACTAAACATAAATACTACTGAAACGAAAATTTTTATTAAAAACAAAAATAAAATAAAAGAAAACATTAATAAAATTTTTGTTACAAAATATTTTTTTATAAAATTCTTTTGTTTAAAAATAAAAATAAAAACTTAAATTGAAAGTAGTCTTAAAAAAAAATAAGAGGAAAAAAAATGTAAAAATAGTTTTAAGATTTTTTTTATATAAGGGCATTAAATTTTATAATTATAAAATGAACCAATAAGTTTTTTTTTTTTGGTCGGGGAGAGAATTGGTTGCGTTTGGGAAGGACTAAGTACTTCGCCCCAAGGTCCTCCATGGTAGGAAGGGATGCGTGGGCTGAGCCTTAACATCTGGCTCTAGTGTTGGTTGGTGAATGGGTGAGCCAGGGGCTCCCATTATTATTATTATTATTATTATTATTTATTATTTGATATACCAGTGCTACAAGGTGAAAACCTTATGATTAATGCACTGGCATCATTGATTTGTTTTTTTTTTTTAATATGACAATAAATTTGATGTTTACAATAAAAATTCATTACTAAGAGTAATACAAATTTGAATGCAATTAAATATAAGTAATATTAAATAGTGAATATAATATAAAAAAAAGGAAAAATAAAATAAAAATAAAAAATAAAAATAATTCCTCTTCCAGCGAGGTAATGACAAAACAGGAAATTTAATTTAATTTTAATTTGTAACATTTTTAAAACTTTTATGTTTATTAATTTTTTAGAAGAAAGAGAAAATGAATTTAGCGAAAGAGAAAAAAAAAAAAAAAAAATAAAAACTGATTAAAAAGATTATTACAACGATGAAAGATGATTAAATAAAATTTTTTTGAATTGCACGGCGTTTTGTATTGGTCTAATAAAAGTAGGTAAGGAGTTCCAAAGACGAATTGCGTATATATAAAATTGCCTTTCAGATGTTAGATAGAAGTGACGCAATTGTATTAACGTATAGGACCGATTGGAACGTGAAGCAGTGATACGATTGTGCAAGTAAGCTGGTTCACCAGAGTATAGCACTTTATGCAGCAGGAGTAACGTTCGGAATTTAAGAATGTTCTCAAGGGTCATGTTGCAGATTTTTATTACGTAATGGGATACATGATCTGTACGTTTTAATCCAAAAACATATCTAGCTATGTTGTTAAATACAACATTTAGTTTTTGCTTACTAACTGAGTCACAATTGGCAAAAATTTCGCAAGCATAAAGAAGCGTAGGGAGGATGTATGCTTTAGCGATAAGAAGTCTTATTTTGGGTGGTGTAAAATGTTGTGAAACCCTCAGTACCCTTAGCATTCCGTAGACCTTGCCTATTGTAGTGCCAATGTGTGTATTCCAAGTCAATGTCCTATTAAAGATTACTCCAAGGTTTTTAGTTGACTCAACGAAGTTAATTGAGGCGTTGTCCAAAATGATTTTAGAAAATTCCGACACATCGACTGGTTTTCTAGAGATAACTATACATTTCGACTTTTTTGGGTTAAGACACAAGCCATTTTGACCTGCCCAAGTTTTTATGCGTGCTAGATCGTTGTTGATGGTAGATATACAATCAGAAATACAGTCCGGCTTACAGCTTAAATACAATTGGACGTCGTCAGCGTACATATGGACTTTGCAATTTTTAAGAACCGTGGGTAAGTCGTTAGCATAGATGGAAAACAGGACAGGCCCAAGAACTGAGCCCTGAGGTACTCCCCTGTTGACCGTTAAGAATTCTGATGTTTTGTTCTTGACAGATACAGCTTGGGATCGATTAGAGAGATATGACCTGAACAGGTTTACTGCTGTATGAGAAAAGTTAAACATGTTACTTAATTTGGTACAAAGGATGCCATGATCGACTGTATCGAAGGCCTTAGAGTGATCAAGAAGAATTAAAAAGCTAATTTTTTTATCATCTAAGCCTGCTCTAATCTCTTCAGATACATCTATTAGCGCTGTAACGCAACTCCTCTTTGCCCTAAATCCAGACTGCCTTTCGCTTAGTAACTTTTTATCGGAGATAAATTCGCTAACTTGCCGATTTAAAATCACTTCAATTGCCTTAGCCAAGAAAGGCAATATGGCAACGGGTCGATATTCATTGCATGTTTTAGGTATTGGAATGATTTTAGCTTGTTTCCAACATTTCGGAAAGATAGAAGTAGTGAGAATAGTATTAAAGGCGTAAGTTATGTATGGTAACAAGATTGGTAATAGAATTTTCAGAAAGAGTGGGTGAACTTCATCGAAACCAACGGCGTTTGATTTTATTGACAGAAGACTAGACAGTACTTCACTCTGGTCAACACAACGAAACGAAAAAGCAGTATCTGAACCTAAGACAACGGACGAATAATCATTTCTACTAGCGTAAGCATTCTCATCAACTGTAGGCATGGGCAAGTTTACAAAATTTTTATTTAGGTCATCCACATCGATATTCACATCGACAGCAGACTGATTTTTACCTACTCCAATGTCACGGATTTAAATTTTTTTTGATGCAACTGCATTTTTATATTTTTCACTATAAAATCTTCTCTTTGATGCTGCTATGTCATTATTTACCTTTTTCCTAATTTTTTTAAATTCAGTGTATAACTCAGGTATTTTGAATTGCTTCCAACGATTGTAAGCCGCGTTTCGTTTTGCTATTAGCTTTTTAATATCGCTATTAAACCACGGCTTTTGTTGAGTTTTAACGCTTTTAGTCTTAATTGGTACAAATTGATTAAATAGCTGAATAATGTTTCGCTGCAAATAGCTAATCTGATCTTCACTTGATGGCATGCAATAAATGCCTTGCCAATTTGTCCTTCTGGCTTCTTGATCGAGCTGGTAATGATCAATATGCTTAAAATCGCGAAAACTGAAAGAACATGGCTTTTTTACCATTTGGAAGTCAAAAGCTAGGAAGATAAGGTCATGTTTCGAGAAATTTGGAACTGATAGCTGATCATAGAGAAGTATTTTTGATAGATCACTTACAAAGATTAGGTCCAGTAGAGTATTAATAGAATTTGAGAAATGAGTTGGGGTCGAAGTGTTCACTGAAAAGAGTCCTAAGTCACGCATATCATTAGTTAAATTATTTTCTATAATAATATTGCTGTTAAAGTCTCCTGCAATGAGAACGTGGGGAAATGATATAGAAAAATGTTCAATCATGCTTATGAGTGGTGAAGTATCCACCATACGATTTGGACGGTAGACAGTGCCAATAAGCATTTTGTTGGAACCATTCGATACCGATAAGAATACAGATTCAATTGCACTGTCAGGAGCAGATTTATGTATAAGCTTACAAGGGATGTTATTTCGCACATAGATCGCGGCGCCTCCAGCATGTCTCTCTCTGTCTGCTCGAGAAATTTTAAAACCTTTTAACATGAACAGCGCATTTGGCATTTCGGCATTGAACCATGTCTCAGAAACACAAATGAGATCCACATCTGAGCCCTCAAAAACATACCTCAACTCATCCATTTTGTTGACCAAGCTTTGTGCATTGATATGGCATACCTTGAGACCACTTCTTTGCTTGCATAATATACGTATCATATTAAATGTTTTGTCTTTGGAACTATTTTGATTATTTGTAAAAAATATTGTTTAAATTGTGTATGTAAACGCGTGCATTGTTTGTAAAAAGTCGTTGCAAAAATCTCGATCCGCAGGTAAATATAAGCAGAAAATTAAATTTACGAAAGATAAAACAAGAATACAACTGAAAGTATGAATATGAACTTAAATAAATCATAAAAGGTAGCAGCATACAAAAAGTAAACAAAACAGTTTTAGTTTTAGATTTAGTTATGTTTCTCACGAAAAAGCTGATCATCGCCGGTGCAATTGCTGTTGTTATTGTTGTTGTTGTGATGTTTTGTGAAATCATATGGAGTAAAGGCTTCCAATTTCTCTATACACTCTACGCACTCCGCATTAACTCCCTCTCTACTCTTAATATAAACTAATCCACGAAGAGTAAATGCTGCAACTAGTTTTTTTTGTCTTTTGAGTCGCAGGGCAGCTTGTAGAATCGTGTAGTTTGATTTAGTTAGGCTTTCGTTAACATAAATTGGCTTTTGCGATTGATAGCCAGCGTGATGAAGGCGCAGTTGGTCATTGCTTGTGCGTCGATAAAGTTTGATGGATTTTAAAAACTGGTTGCGTTCGTACGGTGTAGCGAGCTTCACTATAATTGGTGCGTCGTTCGTAGAGCGTGTTGATCTTGTGCTTTTCATTCGAAAAATTATTCTTACATTTGGCGGCATAATGTTAATTGAAGTGCATATGTTGCCAAATATTTCATTTAGATTTTCATTGATATTGTGGGGAATACCATTGATGCGAAAATCACATGCAACGGCAGAGTTTTTCTGACGTTCGAGCTGAATTTTTAAATCGTCAAACTCAGCTTTTAGCATAGCAACATCAGCTGCTGCAGCATGTTTTTCGATGTGAGCCATTCTAGAGGTGACGTCATTAATTTGTTCCCGTATACCATCATCAGCATTCGTTGCATTTTTTTCGAGGTGAGTTACTCGCACAGTGACGTCATTGATCTCACGCCTTATGTCTGCAACGTTGCGGCGAAGCTCTTCCAAAATTCTTTTTTCAGAAGACTGAATTGCAGTGGTGAGTTTTCCGTTAATTTGAGCAGCAATCTGAGAGGCGATCTGCTCGCTTATTTTATCAAATCGTTCATCCATAATTTTATTCTGCTTTTCGATCATTTTGAGCAAAATCGTAGTTGACTCAGATTGTAGAGCGGCTGATGATTCGTTTTTTCCGACTGGTTTTGGCGGCAATTCACTTGCTTTATTAGTTTGTGTTGGTGTTAAGTTATGATGAATCGGGGGAGAACGAATTGATGCGCGCCGAGCCGAGAGACAGGCATCGCACTTATAAAATTGATTATTTTTCTGCATAAAGTCTAAATCACTTTTCTTCAAATTGACGCAATGGCAGTGAAAAAACTCATTGCAAGTTATACATTTTATTTTTTTGTCATCGTCCAAATGTCGTTCAACTCTTGCTGCACAAATACACGGCATTTTCCAATACAGATTTTGTTTACTAAGTGATTTAAACAGTTTAGCAATGCGCACAATTAAAAAGTATTATACGTGATTAATGCAGTTTGAATATTGTTAGTTTATTTGCTGTTTACAACACAAATTTATATATAATCATATACAAATCACTGTGAGTTGCGTTTAGTGTTTTTGTGTAATGATTTTATTTAATTAACACAAGGAGTATGTGTGAAAAAGATTACTTTCAGAGAGTGGTTGAAAAACACGTCCATCCGCGACAAATTCTGTTTTCCCAACCATTTCAAATTTTTTTTTAATTTAATTTTCTTTCTTTTCAGGTCCGGTAACTTTAATATATGTTGGTCCAAATCTCGACGCGATATATTTTCTTTTATTGCACGTGAAATATTTGTACGGCGAAGGTACACGGGGTTGGCCACCACGAACTCCCCCATCACTCCCGAACTGCTAGCACAGAGGCTAACCAGCACGTGCAGTCGTGGTCAACTACGGGTCCGCGGGTCACCTGACCAGGGGCGGTGGCGTCGGCCAGGGTAAGCAGCCGCCCTGACTATTTTTTTCTCTGTGTTGAGGTCACAGGGGTGCATTCCCCGTGCGCCCTCAAAATGTACAAGTCAGGGCTGCTGCTTCACAGGTCGGCCTCACCGCTCAGCGCTGCCAGACGCATTCGTTTTTTTTTTTTTGAGTTCGGTCGTGGCTCATTTCCGCCTCCGTTACAGATGGTTGGACCTAGTCTTTACTAACGCATATGAGGAAATGAAGGTTAGCCCATGCAGTGATGCGGAAAATTTGTTAGCTAACTCTGTTCACCATACAGCCTTAACAGTTGCTTTCTCTTCTAATGAAGTCACCTTTACCCAATCTTATAATAACTCCATTGCGTACGATTACCTCAACGCCGATTACGAAAGCATAAAATGTTATCTTAATGCTCTAAACTGGAATTATATTCTTTCCAACTTAGACGTAGATAGCGCTGTCTCTAAATTTTATCAGCACATTTTTACAGCTATCGAAAGTTATGTGCCAAAAATAAAGAAAAATAATAAGCTTTCAGAGCCATGGCTAGATAGAAATCTCAGATTTTTGACTTCTCAAAAACACTGATAATGTAAGCGATGAACTCAAGCTAAGGTATGACGAGCTATCAAAAGAGTTCTCTATCAAGTCAGAAGAAGCGTAAAAGTTGTACACTAACCTTATCAGTGAGAAAATCATCCAAGAACCGAAAAAAATTATTTGACTTTGTTAACTTGAAGCGTAAATCTAGTGGCTATCCATCGTCTATGTTTAAAGGTATTGTCAATTCGTCCAACCCCCATGAAATCACCAACTTATATGCGGATCATTTTAAGGAGCTCTTTTGTCAATCTACTACCCAATTTGAAGCCTCTTCTCCCAGCTCAAATATTGTGGTGGATATTATAAATTTAACGATGGAAGAGATTTCTAATGCCATAAAAGAACTGGATTTATTTAAGGGACCTGGACCGGACCTTATTCCTACAAGCTTCCTGGTGCGATGTTTAGACCAAGTACTTCTGCCGTTATACATAATTTTTAACGAATCACTGTCTTATGGGAAATTTCCTTCATATTGGAAATCATTCCATCTAACACCAATTTACAAGAGTGGAGATAAAAGGTCTGTTGAAAATTATAGAAGCATAGCAATTTTATCAGCCATTCCAAAACTTTTTGAAAAAATTATTTGTGATAAGCTAACAAGTGTAATCAACCCACGTCTAAATGAGCAGCAACACGGCTTCCGTAAGGGACGATCTACAACATCCAATCTCATGATCATGGTATCGGATGTTTTAATAAATATGGAAAAAGGGCACCAAATAGATGCTGTTTATACAGATTTCAGTAAAGCCTTCGATAGAGTTGATCACAGCATGCTAACATGTAAATTAGAAAAATTCGGTATTAAGGAACCCATACTAAGTTGGCCAAAATCATATCTCGACGGCAGATCCCAGTATGTTAAATTCCAAGGAATTTTGTCAAAAAAAATTGCAGTCTCGTCAGGAGTTCCGCAAGGCAGCCACCTTGGTCCTCTTCTTTTTAACATATTTATATCAGACTTGTCAGAAGTCCTGAACGATATCCCACACCTTATGTATGCAGATGATTTAAAAATGTACTATGCAACCAAATCAGAGATAGATGCAAATTTTTTACAGTCAAAACTGTTGTCTCTTGAGCAATGGTGTATCCAAAATAAACTACATCTTAATATCAATAAATGCAATGTTATTAGTTTTTCTCGTAAGAACAACATGGCACTACATACCTACCACCTCAATAGTACCGAGCTTAAAAGAGTCAATCATGTAGTTGATCTTGGAGTAGTCTTGGATTGCAAGATGCGCTTTAATTTGCACTATGACAAAATTTTGTCCAGAGCCAGCAAACAGCTTGGTTTTATAAAAAGGCGAGCAAATGAATTCAAGAATATTTGGGTCACTACATCCTTATACTGTGCGTTAGTGCGGCCAATACTTGAATATGCCTGCATAATTTGGAGTCCGTCCTTCGATTCCCATAGCGAAAGAATCGAGTCTATTCAAAAGGAATTCTTACTATACAAGTTGAGAGACATGTACAACCCCCGTGATTATAATAGTCTTCCTTCATATGAATACAGACTCAGCCTTTTAAACTTGATGCCATTATCATCAAGAAGAACATTATTGGGCTCATGTTTCACATTCGATGTTATTAATGGTGCTATTGACAGTGAATATATTTCTAGTATGATATGTCTCAACGAACCAATAAGACGTACTAGGCATACTCGGCTGTTAACTGAATATCAGCACCAAACTACATACGCAAACAATGAACCCATCAGTCGATGCTGTAGAGAGTTCAATAACGTTTCCGTATACTTCTCACCTTCCATGTCCAAATCCTCTTTCAAGCAAACACTGTCTAAGTTCCTCGTTAACCAAAATTAACTCAGGCTTAAGTTAAATTACCTGTATATAAATAGTTACCCGTATGTATACCACATTTAAGCATGCCCTCTCTAAACTTGTTGGAAATAAGTACTATCCAAGTCTCTCTCTCTTCCTAGTTAACCCAGCCTTTTATCTTCTCTCTTTTCTTCTCCTCTTTCTAGTATGTCAGTACCTTTTACTATTATTTTTAATTTTCTTTCTGCCCCCCCCTTTTTGACGTGTTCGTGAAATCATGTCATTTAGGTGGGCGGATTACGCCCACTTCAATTCTTACATTTTCGAACACCAAAACAAGGAAAGGGGAGAGAAATAAAATAAAAAAAAACAAATTTAAATTAAGTTAGAATACGTAAATTGCCTTGTTTGGCCAATAAATAAATAAATAAATAAATAAATAAATATTTCAACAAAAAACTCGATTTTTATTGGTTGTTTCAAACCATTCCAGCTCACGGATGGCTCTCGCTAGAGTCGAAATATTTGGGGAATCATCATAACATACACGAAGGATTATTTTGAGGAACCGAACCAAACAACTTTTTTTCTACGGAGGCACCTTGCCCATATATACATATATGGGCAACAGAATCTGAACAGAATTCACTTCGAGACTTAATTTCAGCTTTGATATTTAACTTGTAAGGACCAGCAGTCTTCAATATAACTCAATTGTTTTTAGCGACCTCCACAAGGGGAAAAGGGAAGGAAAGTTGCCTCATCCCCTAGAATTCAGCCAAAAAATTTATAGTATTTTATTACATATGTTCCATAATCATAAAAAAAGTTTTGAATTTAGAATTAATTCAGTGAAAAAAAAAACAAAAATAATTTGATTTATATTACTTTATTTTATTTTATAATAAAAAAATATGAAGTCATTGATCTGTATTTGGATATATTAATGCATATGACATAAATTAAATAGAACCCATTATGGACTGACCCATGTTCCCGTTGAGCTAGAATGATGAAAGTATCCAAAAATCTTTAGTTTTTACAAATTGATCGATGTTGAACGACATTCTACAAGTAAAGTCGAGCATTTTGCACCAATATTGATGTCAAGAATTTCCACAAAACAATAAAAAACGTACAAAAACGCATTTCGTTAAAGACCAGTGTTGTGCCAACCCGCGGGAGCCACGTATGTCAGTCAAACTTCATAAAAATTCACAAAAGTTAAACATAAAGCCTAACAAAGACGATCGTATAAGAGTTACTTTTTACTTTATTTTTTTTAGATTTTTTACTTACTTAGATGGCGCCTACAACCGTAAGTCGGTTTCCGCCTGTTGTAAGAAATTGCGCCAGCCATTTCTGTTTTGCGCTTGCTGGTGCCAGTTGGAAGCTCCAAGTTTCGTCAGGTTGTCCTCCACTTGGTCCCTCCAACGGAGATGCGGTCATACTTTTCTGCGTTGTCCGCCGCTGGGTACCAAACCGAATATTTTCTTCGCTGGATGTCTTCCATCCGCTCAACATGACCTAGCCAGCGAAGCCGCTCGATTTTTATGTGCTTTACTATGTCGATGTCGGCGTATAGTTCATACAGCTCATCGTTCCATCGTATTTAGTACTCGCCATTGACGCAGATTGGTTCATAGATTTTACGAAAGATCTTTCTCTCGAACGCTCCTAAAATCTTTTCATCAGAGCTGCTCAACGTCCAGGTTTGTTATGCATATAACAGGACGGGCATGATTAGTGACTTATAGAGCGTGACTTTTGTTAGTCAAGAGAGGTCTCTGCTTCTCAATTGCCTACTGAGCCCAAAGTAACACCTGTTGGCAAGAGTTATCCTTCGTTTTATCTCTCTACTGATATCGTTGGTGGAGTTAATGCTGGAACCGAGGTAGACGAAGTCCTTCACAACCTCAAAGGAGGTGTTGTCAACAGTGACGTGGGTGCCAATACGCTGGGACTGTTTGTTTGTTGACACCAGATATTTCGTCTTATCTGCGTTATGCGCACGACATATGCGACTTGACTCTTTTTCTAATTTGGAGAATGCTGCACTTCGCGTGTGTTATGGCCAATGATATCAATATCATCAGCATACGCTAGCAGCATAACACTCTTATAGAATACTGTGCCGCTTTGTCTCAGATCAGCAGCTCTAATGATCTTCTCCATAATTAGGTTAAAAAAGTCGCACGATAAAGAATCACCTTGTCTGAAACCTTGTTTGGTAACAAATGGGGGGGAGAGGTCCTTCCCGATTTTTACTGCACTGCTGGTGTTGCTCAGTGTCATCCTGCATAGACGGATTAATTTTGCAGGTATACTAAATTCAGACATGTTGGAGTATAGGTGATTCCTTATTGGACTGTCGAAAGCGGCTTTATAGTCGACAAAAGTGGCTTTATAGTTTTTTTTTTTAGATTTTTTAGAGGTTTAAAATTAGAGATAAAAACAAATGGAAAATTCCAAAATTTCCCAAACTTGGAAATGTAAGTAAACGCAATGTTCAGCCTTGAGCGAAACATGTTGATTAGATAAATTCTTAAAATTTTATATTCTTTTTGGAGATTATCAGAATCTATCACTGTATGACCTCTAGGTTAAGAAAAGTGAACTGTTGCATACACGCAACGCTGGACAAAAATGTGTTAATGAAAAATACACTTTAAACTTGTTTTATCATGAGGATTGCGCTGAATATAGATCAGCAGACATTTAATAAGCTTAGCAAATTTCTCCACCTCCACCAAAATATTGTATATATATTTTATTAAAAAAAATATATCAAAAATATTTCAAATAACGGTGAAGTAATCGCAAAAGTTAAAGATAAAGTAACCACAAAAACTCTGAATATGTCACATAAAATTGAATGTCAAATAGCAGACAGTAGCGGCTTAATCTCTTGAACCATCCTGCCACTCGATAGGTGCATCCACATGCCACCCAATACTTCGCTAGAATAAACTCAATAATTTTGCGAAAAGACCTGGTAGACCTTGTCGCTGCATTGTCTCAATTGATTATAGCATTTAGATCATCGGAAAAACCTCGAAAATATATGATATATTTAAAGAAATAATGATTTGTCAGTTTCCTTGAGCAGAAAAACAAGAGCCAATACTTACTCTTCGTCCTTTATTAAGAAAATCACAAAATTATAATTCCAAAAGATTGAGCTTCAAATAGCAACACAAGCAATAGTGGAAAATATTTTCGAAGAATTTTGTTCATTCTGAGCTATTAATTACAATTTTGCAAATTAAATAAAATATTTGCGTTTAAACACTTCCAAAATGAGAAACGCCAAAAATTGTAATTAACAAAATTTCATCGTCCATTTGACACAGCTAAAAAGACAAAATTATTTCAACACACACAAATTTTATTCAACTTGATATTTTTTTCTACCACGAGCGAAAAGTTTCCTATTGACACACACCCTTAGCCTGTACACAATGGCTGCAACACGCGTCCGACGACAACTTGTCTTCAGATAGAAATGTTGCAATGCTCTCGACGACTTCGTAAATACCAGTGAATAAATTGCTTCGGTCAAAATAGCAAAAGTCGTAAAATTATTGCTTTTTGGAGCACTAACTGCTTTCATAACTTCAAACCATAACGAACTTCAACTTGTGCTTTCGAAAAATCAAACAGTCGTAGCATAAGCAGAAAGCTTGTTTCAATAGTTTGAAAAGTGCTTCGGCAGTCGATAACTTCGGCAGTCGTCGTTTTGATTGACTGAAACTGCTGAAAAAAAATAAAGTTGAAGCAGCAGCAGCTGTTGAATTTTTGTAAGTCGAAGTAGCATAAGTTTTTAAACAGTCGTTTTGTGCCGTTAATTTCTGCTTATTCTTTCTTACTGTTGTACAATTATAAAAATATGTACCAAAAAAAAAGTAGTAGTATGAAGTAGTAGTATGTAACAGAATGCTAAATGTATAGAATGGAAAAAGTATATAAAGTGAAGAGAATGCATGAAGGTGGCGAAGTTATGATAGTGAATCTCTGCTTGTGTATAGTTTAGGTTCGATGCAGCGAGAATTGAAGGTACTACGATGAATGGCAGCGGCCAGCTTCGGCGACATTTCCAAAACTACAAATTCCATGCATGCAAGCCAAAATCCGCTAAAAACAGGTTGTCCTTAGGATGCGATGAGCGTTGTAAATACCTTTCTGCATGGCGTCTAATGCAGGGTATCGCTAACATTTTACTTCGAACCGTTCGTGCCGATAGCTGGGAATCTTTAAAGGAGATTCTTTTAAAGGAGTATGATTTGAAAATTAGCAAACATGAAGTATATTGTCAACTTGGTCAACGAGTTCGTCGTCGTGATGAACCATTGTTGCACTACGTACTTTCAATGCAGGAGCTAGCTTCACATGCTGATTTCGATGATACAGATCTCATAGAGTTAATAATTGATGGACTGTGTGATACGCCATCAAACGTTTCAATTCTTTACTCAGCTAAATCTATGGATGAACTAAAGAGTCTTTTACCACCATACGAGAAAAGGAGAGTAAATAAAACACCAACAACTAAAAGTGTTCCGACCGTACTTAATCGAAACACCACTACGACACCGACTACTGGAGCAACCAGGTGCTTCAACTGCTCTGCTTTTGGCCATATTGCTGCTAATTCCGTTGCGTAGATCTTGAACACATCTATAAAAACTGCCCAAAATCGCAGAAGCCCAGATCAATTGGAATTGTAGGCGAAGATAATTCAGACGATGTTTTAAAGGACTTGAGCGCTGTTCAAATGGTAAGCGCTGCTTTTATGTTAGGAAAGATAAGTGCACAGATTTAATAAAATGTTTATCTCTTTTGGACACCGGTAGTCCGGTTAGCTTTGTTCAAAAATCCGTTTTGCCTGAATAAATAGAAGTTGGAAGTTTAGTGTGTTTAAACTATAAGGGTCTAGGAGATTTTAAATTTTATACGAACGGTATTATATCTTGCTATCTTAATCTCGCTTCTCAAGTAAAAAAAATATTTCTTATGGTCATTCCAGATGGTATTACTCCTATGCCTCTACTAATTGATCGTGATATACTCACGATATCTCGTGATCGTGAGAAGTTTAAAATCAGTTTGTATTCAGATGTTCAGCGCAAAAATTCTTCAGAGCAAGATAATTTTGAACTTTTAAGGAAAAATTCATTAAATTAACTTCATGTATGCACTTATTCTCCTTATAATTTAAATAATAAAACAGCTATTTTGGTTAATTCAAAGTATTCTTGTATTGATGGGAAACCTTGTGGTGCTGTTAAGTTCGTAAATATTAAAAATAATGTACGAGAAAAAGAGTCATTAGAAAAGGATTCGGTTCCTCTGATTGAAAATAATATAACTGGCACTTATGAAACTTTAGTTGTTGATTCAGGCAAAATTGTAGCATTTTTAGATATTTCTAAAACTAAAGCTGTTGATGCATCGGATTGTGAGATTTTTTCAATTAAGCTCGAACCTGTTGACGCAATTGAGATTGGTCCTGAGCTAGATAGGGCAATGGCTGATAAGATACGTGCTGTTATAAATGACGTTTATCTAAATTTTGAAAAAACAAGTGTCTCTACTAGATTATGAAATGAAAATTCGTCTTTCGACAGATACGCCAATCCTTTGTCGCCCTAGGCGGTTATCTTTTTCTGAGAAGCAGGAAGTTGACAAAATGATTAAAGATTTATTAAAACGGAATATTATTAAACATAGTGATTCGCCCTAAGCTTCACCAATTTTTTTGGTAAAAAAGAAGTCCGGAGAAACGCGAATGTGTATTGACTATCGCGTGTTAAATAAACAGACGATCCGTTATAACTATCCTCTTCCCTTAATCGAGGATTGTATCGAATACTTTTGGGGTAAAAAAATTTTCACCTTGCTTGATCTAAGAAGTGGTTTTCACCAGATTAAAATTTCAAAACACTCAACTTATCTTACGTCTTTTGTTACTCCAAATGGCCTGTATGACTTCTTGAAAATGCCATTTGGTCTTAAGAATGCACCTAGTGTTTTTCAAAGATTTATTACTCGTGTTTTCCGGAAATTTATTGATGCCAAGCAAGTCGTAATTTACATGGACGATATTTTGATAGCTAGTGACAATATAACAGAGCATATTCAAATATTAAGTGAAGTTTAACAGTGCCTTTTAGAGAATGGCCTTGAATTAAAATTATCAAAATGTAGATTTGCCTGCTCAAAGATAGATTACTTAGGTTATAATGTAACTGATCAGGGTATTCAGCCTAGTGATTCACATATGAAAGCCATACAACAATATCCTATTCGTAGAATCAGTAAAGAATTGCACTCTTTTTTGGGATTGAGCTCATACTTTAGACGCTTTATTAATTAATTTTCTCGTATTGCAAGACCACTTTATGATCTAATAAAGAAAGATAAGCCTTTTATATTTTCTAAAGAATGTGAAGATGCCTTCCGAGAGTTGCAACATTGTTTGGCTTCATCGCCAGCATTGGTAATTTACGATCCAAAACATGAAACTGAGTTACACTGTGATGCAAGTTCCCTTGGCCATGGTGCTGTCCTTCTGCTGCGGCAGGATAACATAAAGTTGCATCCAGTTGCTTATTTTTCTAAGTGTAAAACGGAGCAAGAGTCAAAATATCATAGCTTTGAGCTTGAAACATTGGCGATCATATCTGCTCTTCGCTGATTTAGAGTATATCTGGAAGAGATTCCATTTACAATAGTCACAGACTGCAGCTCACTTACTCTCACACTAAATAAAAAAACGTAAATCCTCGTATTGCAAGATGTGCCCTTGAGCTTGAAAATTATAATTATAAGGTACAGCATAGAAATGGCGAAAATATGGGTCACGCAGATCCATTGAGTAGATGTCACGTTATCTCAGTAGTTAACCCTAAAGACATTGACTTTCTGTTAAGAGTTGCACAGAGCGACGACCCTGTTATTTTGGCTTTAAAAGACAAATTAGCTTCTGAGAACTCAAAACAGTACTTACTTCAGAATGGTATTTTATTTAAAAAAGTTAAAAGTGGTAAACTTGGGCTTGTTGTGCCTTCTGAAATGGAAACAAATCTAATAAGACATGTTCACGAAAAAAATTGGTCATTTGGGAGTCACCAAGTGCTACGAACAGATTCGAATGCATTTTTGGTTTCCTGAAATGCAGCTAAAAATTGATAAATTTATAAGAATTGCATCCGCTGTATAATGTACTCTTCTCCTGCATTGTCACGCAAAATTAGTTTGTTTAACATTCCTAAAGAACCACTTCCATTCCACACACTTCATTTAGATCATTTTGGACCATTACCATCATTACAGTCTAAGCGAAAACATATTCTTTTGATCGTTGACGCTTTCACTAAATATGTGAAAATTTATCCAGATATATCTACAAGTACAAAGGAAGTCTGTGCTGCTCTTAAGAAATACTTCGAATACTACAGTCGACCTTCCAGAGTGATTACTGATAGAGGCACGAGCTTTACTTCTTTAGAGTTCAGTTCTTTTATGTTGGAATTTAATATATCTCATATTAAGGTTGCAGTTCACTCACCTCAGGCCAATGGTCAGGTGGAAAGAGTCAACAAGATATTAACTCCAATGTTAGGAAAGCTTAGTGAACCATTGCAACATACAGATTGGGTGCATACACTATCTCAGGTTGAATATGCTCTCAACAACACGGAGAATAGATCAACGGGAAGTACACCTAGTAAGCTTCTGTTTGGAGTTGACCAGAGGGGAGTTAAAGTTGATAAACTTACTGAGTTTTTTAGAAGAAAAACAATTAAATAACTCACAACAGGATTTGGTTCAATTAAGACCGAATGCATCAAAAGCTAAAGAAAGAGTTCAAAAATATAATCAAAAACAATTTGACGAGCATCACAATCTGCCACATAGCTATGAAAGAGGGAATTATGTCGTCATTAAAAATATTGACACTACCGTAGGTACAAACAAAAAACTTATTCCAAAATATAAGTTACCATACATCATTCACAAGATTTTACCTCATGATAGATATGTAGTTCGTGACATTGAAACTTCCAAATAACACAATTGAACCCGTCATTTCGAAAAGGGCATGAGTCCATACATTAAAGCTTTTCAGGATTAACAAAAAACGTATTTGTTCGGAAAAAATCTATGGTGGTTAAGAAACTGAATATAGAAGTTAATAAATAAAAACATCTATAATTTTTGTGCCATTTATTTATTTTTAAAAAAAGCATATATCATACAGATTTTGGTGGTTGAAATTTTTGGACTTATGCCCTTTTCGAAATGGCTTGTTAGAAATAATCGCAAATCCAAAGATTTTCGGAAGAACTGACATTTAATCATCATTATTTTCTTCTTATTGTTCATTAGCTGAAGTTGTTGGCCATGCAAAAATCTCTGCATAGAAATTTTGGTACTTTTCTGGAATTTATTTTTCTAGTTTTTTCAAATCTGGTATTTTCTTTTCATTGATTGGCACTTTGCCAGCATACGCAGGAGTATCATTTGATGGTAAAGGCGGGCTGGTGCCCATTCTCTGTAAGAGCTGGAATTCATAACTGGTTAAACAATCTATAGATTCACGTGTTGTAACAAGGCCTGGTGTAGAGTTGGAAAATGTGAAATGTGACACTTGGGAAATAGCAAAAGTTTTTTTTTGTCCTTGGGTACTCTTTTGCCATAGGAATCCACAGAAAGCACCAGTTTCTTGTAATGGTTCGGCCACCATTTTTTTATGTCAATAATTTCTTCAGTTTTAGGCCTTCTAATTTCAAAATTTTCATTAGCCTCAACTATAAGATTTTCATACTCGGCTGGTGTGTATATCCTGTCATTTTTTCGAATATGTCTCTTTGCTGTCCCAAACATTCTATCGTTTGGCAGGAATGAATGGCCTCGTTTGGGTATGTAATATTGGATCTCAGTTATATTGCTATTTTGTTCCCCTACCAAAGATAAAAGAAGACGGACCATGGCATGATTCCGATTTTGGCCGGCACAACCATCTGAAAATAGGTGCAGTTCTTCGGCATCATGACCAATATTTTTTTTAATATAATCCAGGACCCACTTCGTTGGGACCTTTGTTAGCGACTCCTTCACAATAGGAATAAAAAACTGACTTACAAGTTTTAAGATCATAAATGCAAAACTCATATAGCCACAGTTGACGTAGATAAAAAACATCTTGCACTGGAATGTGTGGAAGTGGCAAATTTTGCATATAATCAAATGCAATCCCATAAACCTTTGGATCATTCTTGCATTTACTTTCCACTTCCTGTAATTTTTTGTAAAATTTATTTGCATGACTTTTGTGCATCTCGAGATCTGCTTTATACACTCTTTTTGCATCGTCATTAAGATGAGGGTTTTTTAGTTTAATCTTTAACTCTTCACACATTGCACAGACATCAATTTGCTTTTTACCAAATGATAAGCTAAACTTTTCTTGAAAATATTTTAAGTAAAACTTATATTTTACTGGATAATCTGGATATTTTTGTTGGTATATTGTGTGCATAATTTTCAAGTTGAGTTTTCAATCTAAATAATAGGATGATGTATCTTTGTTATAGTAGTGTACACATTTAACAGGAAATGACTCAATATGCTCCCTTATTTTAGTTAATGTATCACCAGCTACTGCATTGGTCCGTGAGCCCTCTGACTTACCTCTATGATCAATGGGTTGCTTATTTGTTTTTAATAAATCACATAAACGTCTTACTTGTTTCTCGGAAATTCCATGTATGCCGCAAAATGCTTTTTTGCACACTTTGGTTTTTACACCTTTAATCTTAAAATGATATATGTAGGTAAATTCTCTTTTCTTAGGCTCTTCAGATCTGGGCCGTTTTCTCTGTATTTCTCTTTTTTCAATCAATGTCTGCAAGTATGTGTCTTGGGCATTTTTACTATCAAAATTGTTAACAAAATGGATGGTACTTTGCCTAACATATTCAGATATATCTTGCATACATTTTAAATTACATCTACACAAAAAAAAAAAAGTTAGTTAACAACAAAATTTCGTCAAAGTAATAGCAAATTTGTTTAAATCACTTTTGATTACAGTTTCGTCAAAGTAAGAGAAAATGTATTAAAAATATTTTTGATAACAGATTTCGTCAAATTGAGGGCTGATGTATTTAAAAGCATTTAAAAAAATCAATAAAAATGCATGGCTTAAAACACATTTGCTCTCAATTTGACGAAATCTGTAATCAAAAATATTTTTTAAAAAATTTCCACTTACTCTGACGAAATCTGTTATCAAAAGTCTTTTAAACGAAACATCATGAGGAATCAAATATGTTGAGAACGAATTTGGAACAAACAACTATCCTGCAGTCAGCTCCTGTTTGTCTTGGTGCCACATCTTTCCCTTTATGGTTCTTATGAGATTCCCCAACAATTTTGGATTTTTTTATCTTATTATGTTTATAGTTTTCAATGTTCTTTACACCACGCACTCTTTTTCTAGATTTGTAAGCATTTTCGGCAAGCTCGCGATTTTCCATTTTCGTGAAAGTCCACAGATGTGACGGAAAACGTTTTCGAACGAAATTAAATATATATGTCGGAGTACTGACTGTGTTTGGAATATTAAACGGCAACGATTATAACAAGGTTAATAAATACACAGGTTACAATCAGCAAAATTTCCCGTTAGATGACGTAGTACGAGTCAGATCTCTAAAAGAACTGGGCTGCCAGCTCTATGTCTGCCTACTATTAGATTAGATAGTTAAGATTTCATATGAAAATATGTATGTAATGCAGTGAGTTGGCAACCCTGCGGTTGAAATCACTTTGATAGATTTGTGAAGAAATAAAACAACAAAGCAAAACGTAAACATAAAGTCTGCAGTGGGCAACCAACGGTGAAAAATATGTGAGTATGCGTAAAAGTTACATTTCGCTTGTTTGCTTAAAAACATTTCATATTATTAAATATTAAATGCAGATATTTCCAAAAATAGTTAAACCAGAAACTAAAATTTAATAAAACTGAAAATTAATATAAAAAAAGTTGTTTCGTTTTTCGCTATCAAATAAATTGATGGTAAAAATAATTTTTTGTTCCACTGTCTAGCTAGCTTGGCTTGTCTAGCCACTTGACTAGCGCGGCTGAGGAAAATAATTCAGAATAAAAATACACAGTAGGCTGCATCAGAGACGAGGTGCCAATAATAGAATTCTATACAAATATTATGCATTAGCATTTTGTTTCCCCTGAAAAGGGCATAAGTCCCGGACTCGTGCCCTTTTCATACAGACTTTAGATTTCGAGGGCCATATAAGGTGGTTTGTTGCACTTGAAGATCTACCATATTCACAGAGAATACGTAAAACCCTTAAATGAATTAAATGGCGTCAGAAGGTGATATTTGAAAAGTGTGACTCGTGCCCTTTTCGAAATGACAGGTTCAATTACCTTATGATGGCATTATAGAGCAAAAAATATGCGATCATGGAAAGTTGATTAAAAAAAAAAATAAACAGCTGTTTTAGGCAACGCTTAATATGACATTATTATTATTATTATTTATTTGAATGCTAAGCACATATGACTTTATAGCAATTAATATTAGACAAAATAAATACAATTTATTTAAGTACAATTAAATTTTTTATAAAAATGTAAAATTGTCAGGCTTTCAGGTATATACAGTTGCAATCAATAGTAAACAGGATTGATTAGAGCGGTGCTCCCATATGCCAAGCTAGACAGACGAGATCGAGCTCATACATGTGCTTGGCAAGACAGACGAGGTCTTTCTCTGGATAATCAAAATATATCTATAGCGCGTATATCTGTACTGGCATATGCCAGGCGAGTCGGACGTGGTTTCGCTCTGGATAATCATATTAAACTGCACAGCTAGATTTTATAAGTTGTTACCAAACATCACAGGAAAATATTAAGTTTCCTTGGAAAGCATGATCCAGATTAGTGGCGGTACTGTAGATAATCTAATATATTAAATTTAATTGAGTAAACGGATTCATTTAAAGAAATTTCATCTGAAACAAAATTAAAGTCCCCACAAGCGCTTCTGAGTGGTTCCTTTTGCAAGTAATTAGTTCTACAAAAGTTCATGTAAAGTATTTCAAAAGATCTTCTAGGTCGGAGAGGAATATAAAAGTAAATTTTGATCAGTAAATATTGACTTTCTACATATCCATGTAAAAGTTTGAAAATCCAAGTAGCATTTAGCATAAATCTCCGATTATTTAAAGTAGGAAGATTTAAAAGTTGCGATATTCATAAGGTGGTAGATGATAGTTAAAATTGCAGTACAGTTGGCTTAAGCAGAACAAAAGAAACTTTTTCTGAACTGATTCTATGTCGTTAATGGCTGCATTCCGCCAACACTAGCGCTCAAGAAAATTCGGGTGAATGGCTACACTTTTGACAGCGCTGGCTGTCTACGCTCGAGCGATGTGCATTTTACCTAGCGAAATAAATTACGCTACTTCTACTCAACAGTTGCAAGTTATGTCATTTAACAGCTGTTTGCGCGCCAATTTGCATGAATTTGCAAACACTTAAATGAAACACTTAAAATAAATGCAAATTTTCGTGGCTTGTGCTATTTTTAATGTTTTTAGCTATCCTTTGCTCCTTGCAATAGTTGAATGAGGTCCGAAATGTGCACCTTAATAACCATATCAAGACCATCATCCATTAGCATCTCTAGCATTACGTTTTGCATTAAGTAAACCTCTTAGCAGAAAGAAATTAGGTTTTAAATTCAACAAAACAAAACAAGCGAACAAGTTACGTCAAACGTCAGTTGTCAACAGATCTGACGTTCGACGTAGCAAAGCATTCAGAGAAATCCAGCGTAAAATGATCCATCGCTACAATAGCGCTCGCCTTGGCAGAATGCAGCCAATGTAACAACTATATCGAGGGCACCAAACAATTGAAGCATATTATAAAATAGGTCGCACTAGAGAGGTGAATAAGGTTTTTTTTTATATAGGGATCATAAACTCTTTTGCCCATCGTTTAATAAAACCTATAGTACTATTTGCTCGATTTATAATTTTATTAATATGAATATGAAAGCGAAGTTTAGTATCCATAGTTACTCAAAGATCATGAAAGACATCTAAAGACTCTAATGTATGGTCACAAATTTTATAAATACATGTGGCGGGAGATTTTCGAGTGAAGGTCATGTGATTGCATTTCTTCATGTTAAGATTCATACAATTCACGTTGCACCAGCTATAAAGATAGTCTATGTCAGCTTGCAAGAGAACGGCATCATTAGCGTTTTTTGAAGGAAGAAATAGTTTCACGTCGTCTGCGTACATTAAAATACTCGAATGCTTTATGGCAGATGGCAAATCATTTATAAACAGTAAAAAAAGAACAGGCCCGAGGTGGCTTCCTTGAGGTACACCAGAAGTGACAGGAAACTCATGAGATTTCACAAGTTTAAAAAGAACAGGTAGTGTTCTATTCCATCAATAAGATTCAATCCATCTTATAAGTGTTGTGGAAATCCAGCAAGAGATAGCTTTAAGACTAATGGCTTCATTTTCTATACGATCAAACGTTTCGTCCAAAGCACTGTTCGTTCGAGTTTTTGAACGATGTAAGTCGAACAGTAGCCTTAGACGAAAACAGCTGTTCAACTGGGGAAATATAACGTAAGAAAGTGACATTAGCTGAATTTGTTTCTCGATAAGGCAAGAAAAAAATTAAACGAAACTTCAAAAACTGACGACAAGTGTGTTGCTATCGTCGAGCAAATAAAATGGAAAATTCAGCAAAGAAAGGTAAACATTTACTTTAATTTATTTATACATTAACAATTATTATAATTTCAGTACTAAAAAAAACAACCACCACCCAATTTGAAGTGCTGGTAAGGGAACTGGAGGCAAATCCTGATCTCGCAAGAGGCGCACCAGTGTATGGAGAGGACAGAATGTCGATGGAAGCATCCTGGCAAAAAATTGCAGCTAAAGTGAACTCCTACGGCCCCCCGCAAAGAAATGTGATTGAATGGAAGAAGGTATTATCTATTTAAAAAACACTATCATTGTGAGATTGGCTTATTTTTTATTATTATCTTTACTGTTTAGATTTGGGCTGATCTGAAAAGCAGAACAAAAAAAAAATTGGCTGAAAACAGCAGAAACCTTCATGGCACAGGCGGCGGACCTTTTGAAGCCTCGCCGCTTAGCGAAATAGAGGAAGCGATTGACAGGGTTCTGTTAATGGCGAGGGCAGCGGCACCGAGTGGAACGGTGCTTGGTGTTGCTAAAAGACAACCGCAGCCAACACCAGCACAGCCAAAAGCAGCACAGCCAAAAACAACAGAAACACTGCCAATTTCAACACATCCAGAGACAACAGCAGCGCAGATGTCTTCACCACAGCCAGTAGCACAAGCCGCAAGTATAAGTCAAACAGCCACACAGTGTGACACAAACAGAACTCCGACAAGACGAACAAACGCAGACTTTGCAGACAGAAATAGACTGAACATTACACCGACGAGAACAGCACAAAATATAGGGGTGGTTACTCCAACAAGGGTTTCACCTTTCACACCACGAACAGTACATACCCATGTATCATCACAGACTGCTTCAGTACCAAGATTTGTACCAAGAAAGAGGAACTTCCAAGAAGTAATAGGTGAATCGGCTCGGGAACAGGCCATAGCAGCTAAGATGCAAGCACAAGCTTGCAAGGAAATTGCAGCCTCGTCAAAAATGCAAGCGGAAGCTACAAAAGCAATTTCTGAGGCTTTGGTCGAAATGGTTTCTATAACAAGACGACAAACAGAGGTGTTTGAAGAATTCATCAAACTTATGAAGAATACATAAGCTCTGGACATTCCTCTTCCTTAGTACAAATCGTGATATTGAAGATGTTTGTTGGTGATGCGTGGGTATTAGAGTGTCCCTTCAAAATTTAAATTGTTTTTTTTTTATGGCTTACCCCTTAATTTCTTGGTACGATGTTAAAATAAATTTAAATAAAATTTGGTGTGCCTCGGATCACGGGACCCGTGCCAGCAAGCATCGGTACATGTCAGTCCTTGGTTATCTGGGAAAAAGTGATAATTTTTAAGAAAAACCCATAAAACTTTTGTATTAGTGTAAATTGTAAAAAAGCTGGTTCGCAGTTAGTTTTCTATTTAATTTTTCCTTAAAATAAGCTATCAAACACTAAAATTGGACGAAAACCTCCAGAGTTTTGATTTCTTACTTTTCGAAAAAACTCTTTTTTGTTCATGTTACATAAAAAAAAATCTAAAAAATCCAAATTTGAAAAAATTAATATGAAACCTTGTGAAAATCTTTTGAAAAACTTTACCTAATGCAGATGCTAAAAATTGTGTAATTATGTTCAATAACCTGGTCGTTATGAATTTTTTTGCTAAAAGTGTACCTTTTTCGAAAATTTCCTGTTTAATTATTTTTTAAAAAAAAAAAATTCCAAAAAATCTAAAAAAAACATTTGTTTGCATCTGCACTAGGTATAGCTTATGAAAAGATTTTCACAAGATTTCTTTTCAATATTTTGAATTTGGATTTTTTACATTTTTTTTTAATGCAACAAGAACAAAAGGAGTTTTTCCGAAAAGTAAAAAATCAAAACTCTGGAGGTGTTCGTGCAATTTTAGTGTTTGATAGCTTATTTTAAAGAAAAATTAATTACAAAACGAACTGCGAATCACATTTTTCAAAATTTATAATTTTACAAAAGTTATTGGGGGGTTTTAAAAAAATAGCACTTTTTTCCAATATAACCAAGGACTGACATGTACCGATGCTTGTCGGCACGGGTTTCCGTGCTCCAAGGTACACCAAATTTTATTTAAATTTATTTTAACATCGTACCAAGAAATTAAGGTGGTAAGCCATAAAAAAACAATTGAAATTTTTAAGGGACACTGCAGTGGGTATGTCATCCTGTTAGTTCCACGAAACTAGTAATTTTTTTTATTTTACTTTTTTAAACAATGAACTTCCAATAACCTAAAATAGTTCCTTATACTGCCTTATAACTTATCTAACTTGTTTTGTTAAATTTTATTTTTTAAGCAATAAACTTGCAACAACTTAAAATAGTTCGTTGTGAAACCAATTTTAATATTATTTTATTGTGATATTTTTAAAAATTGAATTAATAAATGAATTTATGTAAATGATGAAATAATGTATGGTTTTTAAATTATTTCAATTGTGTAACCGTAAGTATTAAAGTGCGGATAGAGCTGTTTCGTTGGCAGCTACACCAACTCATCAGCGGTCTTAGTGACTTAAAATTCCCAAGCAGACCGGACAGCTTTGTTTCGTTGGCTGTTACACCAATTCATCATCGCTGCCTTAATAGGAGTATTTGCTTATTGCAGGCTCTCAGCAATCTGTGTCCGTATGTTTGTGGCTATGCTAGAAAATGCAGAGTTTGATACGTCAGCAGTGCTCGTGTTTTGTTGGTCCTCGGCAGTATCTGGTAGGTTCAGAGGAGGCCATTCAAGCTTAAAGAAAATACATGCGTTATGGATTGCACTGCATGCATTAACGATTTTAGTGGCCTATTCTGGAGAATAATGAAGTCCTCTTGAACCTATTAAAAAATTAGTGTTGTTATAAGTATAATTAATTTTTTAAAAAATTTACGTATAATACTGCGAAACCGATTTTTCAAAACACCAAAGCAGCGTTCAATGACGTTTCGTGCCTTGCAGTGTCTTTCGTTGAATCGGCTCTGAGATTCATGAGATGGATTCCAATACGGAGTCATTAAGTATGGCTCTAACGGGTAGCCGGAATCACCTAAAGTGGCAATAAATACAATGAAATGTAAATTTTAATTTTATTTATAGTTATAAGACCGAAATAATAATAAAATTAATATATTTATTTTAACTTTACCAAGAAGCCAAGTATTTCTTTTTCCATTAATAAAATTTGATCGCAACTGCTGTTCTGCTCCACTATACTTCCAAATAAAAGAGTCGTGATTAGCTCCAGGGTGTCTTGCGTCAACATATGTAATGACCATGTTTAAATCACAAATCTATAAGCCAAAAAGTTTAGTTAAATTTAAGAAACAAAGCTTTTACTTACCATCATCACATTGAGGCCTTATCCTCATATCCCTTTCTGTTATGGAATACATAAATGTCTACTATTAACACCAGGTGACTTTATGCGGACATGTGTTCCGTCCACACAGCCAATTACACCTGGTATTCCATATTTATTGTAGTACTGCTCTTTAATGGCACTTTCCTCGTCATTAGTCCTTTGGAAAACAACCCATTTCTGGCAGAAATGTTCTTCAAAAATCGCAAGGCACTCTTTAATCACTTTAGCTACTGCCGATTGTGACATACTGGAAACACATTCATTTCCAACTGACTTCTGGTAGCTGCCAGTAGCCAAAAACCGCAGGAATGTCGACAGCTTAAGTTGTGGTGGTATATGAGTATTTCTGTAGGTGGTATTCATATGAATACTGATGTCAGCAAATATTTGCTGAAACACCACCTTACTCACTCGAAAATTGGACACGAACTGTTAGAAAACGTATTGGAAGTTGATTCAACAAAAATTTATAAAAGCAGCAACAACATTCGGTCGCAAAAATGTTTGGGACTTAGTTGGAAGTTGGAATTTCTAAAGGACCGAAATGATGATGTAGCAAGTCTCTGTGCAGTAATCGATGGATGTGAAGCATCAAAAAGTATGGATTCAAATACTTACTCAGTATCTTTCAATTCCAGAACATTAGTGCGGTCTCGCAATCTTCGTCGCTCCACCCTGAGCTCTATTTCATCCACCCTCGCAAAATCAAACACTGCAATAGCTGCATACATTGCCTCAAGTCAAAATTTGGTTTGATTGCACTTTTTATATATTAATAAATAATTAATTAACAACAATCACTTATCAAATCGTTTATCACTTCACAACACAACAGAATTGTTAAAAACACAAAATCCAATGTAAATAAAAGCAGCTGTCATGAAAATATAAACAAACTGAACATAAGCATTGCCAACACAAAAAAAATCAAAGGAAAAGTTAATACAATTTTTAAAGAAAATATACAAATTTAATAAATAATTGTAAATGTTTGGTTAGGCAAGGCTAATCTTGACAACTCTTTGCGTTAAACATATTTGATTAACCTAAGGGACGTAAAATGTACGTAAGGCCTGCCGAAAACTTTCGATAGAGTTAGAAACTTTCAACTTCAAACGTCATCGTTGGAGTTATGCTCATTCGTTGGCCATATCGTTAGGGTTACAAAATAATGCTATAAGAGTTTATGATTAACAACATCCAAAGCTTTACTAAAATCTGTGTATATAACATCAGTCTCTAAACCTTTTCCAAAAATGTCAATGATTTTGGAAGTAAATTCAAGTAGGTTTGTAACCGTAGATTTTCCAGAAATGAATTCATGTTGGAGTGGAGACAATAAATATTTAACACTATGTAATAATTGTGAAGTAATGATTTTGCCTCGAAAAGCTTCGGCAAAGCGCTTAATTTTGCAATTCCACGATAGTTATCGATTAAAGCCCTGTTACCAGACTTGTGCAATGGAATAATAAAAGACGACTTCCAGGCAACTGGAAATAGCAAGATTTTAATGAAGAAGAAAAGAGCAAAGTGATTGGAGTTACTAATTCATCACAGCGATATTTTAAAATACATGACGGTATATTGTCGGGACCACTTTTATATGACGCTTTAAGTATGATAAAACCGTGTTAGTATCAATTATTGGGAGACAAATATCCTCAGATTGAATGCTAAATGGATAGCTTAGATAATCATAGGATGAAAATGAATAGGTCGCTTTGAAAAAGTCAGAGAAAAAATTACAAATGCTATTTTCGCTATCCGATTCAACAGTTTTATATTTCATAAAAGAAGGATAGGAATCAATTTTGTGTTGACAAAGTTCCAGAAAGATTTAGCATCAGATTTGATGTTTAATTTTACTTTTAATTAATAAACTAGCGGAATAACCGGCTTAACTCGGGAGATGATATAAATAATTTTCGATTTCATTCGTCGATTTGAAAAAACTTTTGTAGGAATTTTGTGTGCATCTTTCAAACCGGTAACTTCGGCGAAATGAGCTAAATGTAGATTCAACATCCGAATGTTAAAAGAAAAAGTAAGAGAAATCGTGTTTTGTGTGTGCGTGCCGCCGATCTCTTGCAAAAATATATTTTCAAGTTTTATATTGTATTCGATAGATTGCACATTTTTGAAAAATATCAGAGCTAAAACGAATTTTAGGCAATTTCCAAGGACACTGGACGAAAATTAAATAAGCACTGAAAATAGAAATTGAAATGTCAAAACACCGCCAACGTATGACGCAACTGAGTTGCGCAAACACCACAGTTGAGAACTCAAACACCACAGGATTCGGCATCAGCTGTCCTGATTTGCAAAAAAAAAAAACCAAAGTTAAATGTAAATACACATAAAGAAGAAAAGAAGATATTTATCACCCTTCGCGCCTTTTCTACGCCTTACTGTTTTTATATTTTGCCTGTCTGATAAAATTTAAATATTTATAGACAATAAACGAAAATAAAGTAAACTGTATTTTGTAGTACAGTGCTCTCTGGGGTTCAAGATATAGCAGAATACATAGCGCAAAAAACTCACCGCACCCGAAAACCACTTATAAAAATCATTCTTATCGGATGAGTTTTGAGTTTTTTTGCAGTATTTGTACAACAGCGCCCTCTGGTTTTCGTGATAGAATAAAAAAAGTAACGCTAAAGCCCTTTTCATACTCGATATCAAATCCTATATATCCAATATACAAATTTTTATCTAAATCGGATGAGCGGTTTTTGTTGAGTGTTTCACGATTTCTTAAGTGATTTGTACTACAGCACCATCTGCTGTTTAAGATAGCGCAGAAAAAAAGTCCAAGATACCCACCGTATCCGAAAACTCCTATGTACAAATGTTCACGCAAATCGGATGTACAGATAGGAGTTTTTCGAGATTTTTAAAACTTTTGTACTTCAGTGCCCTCTGGTGCTCAATATAGACCAAAATAGATAAGTCATAAAAACTACTGTACCCGAAAACCCCTAAATACAAATTTTAATGTAAATCGGATGAATGGTTTCGGAGACAAACTATAATAACAAAATTCGTGGAACCCGATCGCAGTGCCACCTACCGGGTCCAATTTCGAATCTGAACCATCCAGGGATCCACTTAAGCACACACAAAAATTTTCATCAAAATCGGTGCAGCCGTTTAGGAACAGTTTAATAACATACACACGTACAAATTGTACAACAGCGCCCACTACTTTTCGAGACAGAGCAAAAGAGATAACGACAAAACAGTTGCCGTAAACGAAATTCCTTTAGTAAAATTTTTCATCCAAATCGGATGAGCGGCTTTCTACTTTTTCACTATTTCTTAAGAGATTTGTACTACAGCGCCCTCTGGTGTTTTATAGAGTACAAAAAAGTAAGTCCAAAACAGTCACCATATTAGAAAACCCCCATAAACCAATTTTCATGAAAATCGGATAAACAGCTTAGAAGTTTTTTAAAAAATTTGTACACAGCGCCCTCTGGTGTTCAAGATAGAACAGAGAAGATAAGTTATAAAATCTCACCATATCCGAAAACCTCTATTTACAAATTTTCATGCAAATCGGATGAACTATTTCGGAGATACACTATAAAAACAAAATGCCTTAAGCACGATCGCAGCGACACCTACCGGGTCCAATTGTAAATCTGAACCATCCAGGGATCCACTCAAAAAATTTCATCAAAATCAGTGCAGCCGTTAAGGAACAGTTTAATAACACACACACTTATAAACTGGACAGCAGCGCCCTCTAGTTTCGAGAAAGAGCGAAAAAGATAGCACTAGAACCCTTGCCGTTCTCGAAAATCGCTATTTACAAATTTCCATCCAAATCGGATGAGCAGTTTTGGAGTTTTACACGATTTCCTAATATTTGTACTAAAGCGCCCTATGGTTTTCAAGATAGCACAAAAGAAAAAGGTCCAAAACACTCACCGTATCAGAAAACCCTATTTTCCAATTTTCATGAGATTCGGATGCACGGCTTGGGAGTTTTACGGGGTTTTTCAAAATATTTGTACTAAGCGCCTTCTGGTGTTCGAGAGAGAAAATAGCTGATAACACAGTGCAACACGAAAAAAAATAACCATATACGGATACCACTACGTGATAAAAGACCAAAAAAAGACCCCTGTCTCGCAGTTTCGCCCAAAGTCCTTCAGGTTTTTTTTATGGGCCCCCAGAGAAGTGGGGGCCTCGGTGTCATTTTTGGAAAAAAAATGATAATTTTCTCAAGCTCATATCTTGCAAACCGTTCGGAAATTTGATTTACTCTCTGAGGAAAAGTTGTAGCTCTTGTCATAAAGAACAAAAATTGTTAACATATAAAATAAAAAAAACTTCATCTTCGAGGTCAAAATCGCAAAAAACTTTAAAAAATGACCGAAAAATGGCCCAAAAAGCGTTTTTTTTATTTACCGCTTTTACGAACAAATTTACTTTATGAAAAATGCGCCAACTTTCTTTGGCCTGGTAGGGCTTACAGCGCTGATTAAAACCCCAAAGTTTTTTTAAGGAGGCCGATCCAACTTCTTGAGATATAGGCCTTATACTTACTTACTTAGATGGCGCCTACAACCGTAAGTCGGTTTCCGCCTGTTGTAAGAAATTGCGCCAGCCATTTCTGTTGTGCGCTCGCTGGCGCCAGTTGGAAGCTCCAAGTTTCGTCAGGTTGTCCTCCACTTGGTCCCTCCAACGGAGATGCGGTCGTCCTCTTCTGCGTTGTCCGCCGCTGGGTACCAAATCGAATATTTTCTTCGCTGGAGCGTCATCTTCCATCCGCTCAACATGTCCTAGCCAGCGAAGCCGCTCGATTTCTATGTGCTTTACTATGTCGATGTCGGCGTACAGCTCATCGTTCCATCGTATTCGGTACTCGCCATTGACGCAGATTGGTTCGTAGATTTTACGAAGGATCTTTCTCTCGAACGCTCCTAAAATCTTTTCATCAGAGCTGCTCAACATCCAGGTTTGTGCTGCATATAACAGGACGGGCATGATTTGTGACTTATAGAGTGTGACTGTTGTTCGTCGAGAGAGGGCTCTGCTCTCAATTGCCTATTAAGCCCAAAGTAACACCTGTTGGCAAGAGTTATCCTTCGTTTTATCTCTCTACTGATATCGTTGGTGGAGTTAATGCTGGAACCGAGGTAGACGAAGTCCTTCACAACCTCAAAGGAGGTGTTGTCAACAGTGACGTGGGTGCCAATACGCTGGGACTGTTTGTTTGTTGACACCAGATATTTCGTCTTATCTGCGTTTACTGCAAGACCCATGCGACTCGACTCTTTTTCTAATTTGGAGAATGCTGCACTGACTTCGCGTGTGTTATGACCAATGATATCAATATCATCGGCATACGCTAGTAGTATAACACTCTTATAAAATATTGTGCCGCTTTGTCTCAGATCAGCAGCTCTAAGGATCTTCTCCATAATTAGATTAAAAAAGTCGCACGCTAAAGAATCACCTTGTCTGAAACCTCGTTTGGTAACAAGTGGGGGGAGAGGTCCTTCCCGATTTTTACTGCGCTGCTGGAGTTGCTCAGTGTCATCCTGCATAGACGGATTAATTTTGCAGGTATACCAAATTCAGAC